>JAODUJ010321780.1:0-22864 GCA_027564615.1 Psolus chitonoides
GCGCCCTGTCCCCCCCCCCCCCCACCTGTGATCGCCACCCATGCAAATAACCAACCAGGGCACTGGTTTAAAGGCCTGCAAGAGTCAAGAAAACAGAAGCTGCAATTGGCAATACTGATATCAATGACAAGGTTTGAGTAACACTGGAGCACGTGTAGGAGGTTGTCCGATACTATAGTGTAACAACACACATTGAATGTGTCTATCGTTACGTTTTACCCTAACTGAAGTCAATCAAGTCCAATTTACCGGCACTTGGTGGCTTCTTTCTTCTTGACGCCCTATAAAGTAGGTCCTACATGTATCTCAATTATAACAGTATACAGATACTGCATTAATATAGGAACTTCCCTAGTTTGATATTGATTTCTTATAGAATGAAGCTGGAGGAGAAAGCATTAGGACCCACAGAGAATATTAAGTGTGATGCATTGCCCATAGGCCTGGCCTGTACCATACCATACTGTTTTAACAGAATGTATTATGTACCATCACTGAATTATTCAAGAACCTTCCCATCTGCAAACAAGTTTTCTGCAATTCACTCTTTATCAAGTTCACATATTTTTCAATCCCATAGTTGTTGCCAATGGCCTGTGATAATATAAATTATCATTTGCAAATTGCTCATCATCCTTAGAGCACTTTATAGCTGGAAAGAATGGCTGCCTTATTCTGTTGTGGAGAATATTATTGCAGAAGGTTAAATCTCTTTCTGGCACATATTTGTTTTTATAGTCATCCATACCCCCATTCCAGCTCCGCTGAAATGTCAGAACCATTCATGAAGCAGATTATCTTAGTCTATTAACAGCTAGACCACAGAAGACTTAGAAGAACTAATCTGCTCTCATTGGCGAGCCTATTGGATCATGGTAACCACTCAATGACAAACTAGGGCTGCTGCATTCTGACGTAGTCAGCTCACACATGCCCTCCTCTCCTCCTGGAGGAGTGATGAGAGAAAGCCACACACAGTCACTGTTATCAAAAGATTATGGGGATTGCTGACATCCCCAGATAATCGCAGATGCTCTTGGACAAAAATTCTTTCAGCAGCAAACTCTGCTGCAAAGTGCAAACTATATTTGTATTAGCACTATACTTTTCTGAATACCACTATACTTTCTTTTCCAATCAATGAAATATGGATTGAACTAGTCACTGAGGTCAAAGTCCTCCGTCAGACAGGGGGGAAGTCCTCAGTCAGACAAGGTCAAAAGTCCTTATTTGGTAGGCCTACTCTTTTGGTACTGAAATAGAAAATAGAAAAAGAGGCCTTTGTACCTTATAGGTCCAACTCATTTTAGCTTGGTCCACTGTGTATTTATAGGCCTACAGTATACCCTAGGCTACCCAGTCCCTAATAACTTTGAATGAAATGGAGTTTTATGTCTGGAGTCAGAGAGTGTCAAAGGTAATTTATTGTCATTTGAACCCAATCTAGGTTATTACAATCTACTAAAAACAATCCCAGTTGAAAACATTTGCTCAGTGGTGGCATATCAATCAGCGGGAGGTCCAGAGGGCCATTGCCCCCTGTCCAGGAATGGTTCTTTCCTCCCCCCCTCCCCGTCGGGGAAGAATTGACCATTTTGTTGGGGAGCAAACACTAAAAGCTATACAATAAGGGGAACAGGGAACTTGGACCTCACAATTTCCTCACAAATTTATTTCTGGTGGGTCTACAATATTATAAATCTTAATAGATTTTAAACAAGTTCGATCTATCGAATCATGTCTACTCATTTACTGAATAGTTTGCAAAATCTTCAAAAACCTACTTTTCTACTGGTATTCAATAGCATGAGGGATTCAAATTCCCATTTATCTAGTACTGATAATTCCTGGCCTACTATACAGTATATTCCTGCCAGGGTACATTCAACAAATTAGGATTAAAGTATGCCATTAACACTTTTTAATTTTCCTCATGCCAACAGCGGCCTGTCAACTTAATGCCCAACTGGAATGGATGGACTGATTATCTGCCACATGTGTCTGCTTGAGAGATGCATTCTTGTTGTCACCATGGTGACATGTACCCTAAAGAGGGCTTACATCCCATAGGCATGGTGGAATCATCCTGATCCAATGAGTTCTGACATATATTGACACCTGGGTGTAATATCCTCTCAATGGTTCTGAATTTAATTAATTCCATCCCCTCAACTCTCCTTGTAAACTCATGTGATGCACATTCATGTCAAAAACGCATGTTGCCGCAATGCACCTATATTAATAGCAAACAAGGTAATTTATTGGGGCCACAAAATAGGTAACACGTCCAATTTCATTAGTAAAATTGAATTGTATTACATTTAGCCTGATTTAAATTAGTAACATTTAGAGTGAATTTAATCCATATAGTAAAATATTTACCAATTACCAATAGCTGTTGAATTTATGATTTGTAGTTCTTATTTCCCCCTCTTTTTTTTCATTTTGGATTATTTTCTGGAACTTCTTTGTGATGCTGACCATAACTGCATTTATTATCTAACATAGTTTTGAAGATACAAAACAAACTTTATTGGTCAATTCTTCTCATCCATATTGGTCAATAATTATCACACTGCAACTAAGCTCTGGTCACCACTACATATTTCTGACAGATCTGGCATTATACAAAATGCAATTTATTTGGACATTTTATTGGGGATATTAGCAGGAGCGGTGTTTCAAATGGACGAAACATTTCACAGACAAAAATATCATTTAGCTGAATAGCTTAATTCTGTAGCTGGAACCTAATTGGGGAATATGGCAGACACATGTCTCTTTTGTCATACATATGTTTTCAATGCAAAGAATTTTAAATACAAGGGGATCATTAATTAAAAGCCAGCCCAGCCTACACTCTCAACATTCCGCACCAGCAATAAACATCATAGGCCTAGCCAGCATAAATAAATCATGACCAACTGTCCCTCATCTCAACTCAAATAATAAAGTCTTGTCTAGCTAGAGAAAACTGCTTTCAAGCAAAGATGATGTAAAATGCTGTTAACAACATGTAGGCCTGCCTATGAGTAGGGCTATGAAGATACACTAACCAGTGGCATCGTCAAAAGCTTGCTCGAAGTTGTATAAAAATGCTCAGATCCTGGGATGGGGTAGGAGATAGCTCTCAATTTATCCCAAGTTGGGGTGGCTAATGTGCAAAATGAGTCAATTTTCTACACTAAAACTCCCTACTTTGTGTAATTATGGTTGATGCAAAGTTTTGGTCAAACCTGTTCAGTAATATGAGGTTTCACCAGTCTGACAAGTATGGGAGCAGAAATATTGATGTTGCAACTTTCTGCTTACTGGACAGTTCTGCATTCAATAACATACAACACAAATAGTCTATAGTTTGAGTTGCTTTGTAAATATTTCCTTCATTGTTATTCAGCAAAACAAAATTATGGTCTGCATTCAATAATGTGCCAGAACTTGAACAAACTTGGGTGGCCAACCAAACTGTGGAACAATTATTGGTAGGCAGGTTTACCCTTGGACTTGACCCACAAATTAGGCACAGATATCAAGTGGAATTTACTCAATTTAATTGACTTACAGTGTGTTATTATTTACTTTGAAGTTCTAGCCTAATATATGCACATAAATCAAATTCCAGCCCTAAAATTGGATTACTTCTATCATAAAGTGGTTTATACAGGGACCATATGATTACCAATTTATCCACCATTGTAAGATTCAATAATGTGGTATGTTTGGATAGACAGACCTAAGTGCAAACTGAAGCCTTTCATTCTCCCCCTCTGGTAAAAGTAGTATCCATTTAGCACTGTCTGACCCCTGCCTCTACCACCCAGAGCCCGTGAGGTGTGTGGAAACAAAGCTCCCCTTGTGAAGGCACCCCCATGAGGAATTAAGCTTCATACCCAAATGGAGACAGTAGGAAAAGTCTCAATCCACCCTAATAGGACACAGACTTATCAACAATGGCCCTAGGGTAACACTACCACTCCAATCCAATCAATGGGCATAAAGAGTTACAAGTTCCTGTGGAGGCGGGAAGCGTGTCTTCTGAGAAGGTGACATTTCCGAATGTCTATAATCTGCAATAGGATCTATCTACACACTAAAATAACAGAAAAGGAATCTACTCCTCAAGTGCCATATTATTGAAATAAAGATAGCCAGGACGAAATATGCATCAAACTTCCCAGTCATCACAAAACTTCCAGAAATTATCTCAAAATTGTAACAATAATCCCTAGGGGTCTCAGGAAAGGTGTAAAAACAGTGCTAAAATTGAGTTGATCAGTAAGATTACAAGAATGGAGTGATGATTTCAGGACTTTATAGTGATTGAAAACAATGACCTTTTCTTTAGCAGCTGGTCATCGGTCAGTTGAAATTCATTTTGTCGTTGAATGATTTTTCATCTCCTGCTGTATAAAATATCTGAGGTGACATTCAGAAATTTATTGATTGCTATTTTAGGGAGGCGTACGCTGATTGGCTAATTATCACTTTTCAGTTACCATGTACTGACGCACGACACATAACTACTGGGCCCCTTAATAATTTCCTAGACCTTTTTCATAGCCTTTATTAAAGCCTACAATTGAAACTCTCGCAGGATGGATTGCCTTTGCATAGACCTACTATTTTCTTATGACCTGAAGTGTAGGCTATTGCCATTGATAGTTTCTAGTTTGTAAAGTTTATCTGCAAAGTGCAAACATATCATAGTTTTGCAAAATTATTATCACTGGTTGTAGTTAGTTGAAAATCACCATATTTAAATGTTTCAAGGTAAGATGACTGGACCTATTGTTTACTACAAATTTGTCTGTCTAGGGCCTATGGACAGTTTGGCAATGGACACGGTTGGATGCATGCTCTCGTGGAGACCACAGCAGCACATTTTAACAGTGTCATCTGATGTGAGAGAGGGCCTATAGGCTTCGATTTTTTTATTAGGTTGGTGCTTTAACTACAGCAACAGATCATGCCAATGTACAATATAAAGCCTCATATACCTTCCAAATATCATTCTAACCTTTGACCCTGTGTCTTTCATATCAGGTCACCTATTTACCCCATACATTTGTAGGGTAATTGAAAGGTGACCCCTTGTTCTTTACCCATGGTTATCAAACCTACAATGCAAATAATTCTCCTCTCATACTATTCAACCACACAAAGAAAAAAAATCATCTTCCTGTTGGAGCAGGGAATGTCAACTTTAGAGGCTACTTGATGAATGAGATTTTCACTTTTCTTGGATCCCAGTGTTTTGACAAGAATTTCCTGCCATTCTGTAACACAGGGACAAGAGTCCAAACAATTGATGGCTTTGATTTGTGGTCCTGGGTACACCTTAGGGCAGACAGGCTAACTGTACAAATAGTAAAGAATGTGGGGATGCATTAACAAGAGATCATGAGGGGGCATAAATCAGTGTTGCCACCACTGTTTGCAAAAACATCCCATGATCTTGAAAAAGTTGGATAATTTCCCACTTGTATGGGTAAAGAATCTCCAGGAGGAAAACTTAAGAATTGTATTTAAATGAGACTTGCCTCTCAAATATAGTACCTGATATTACAGTGTAACTGTTCTTTTATCACATTTGGATAGTTTTAATTATTCAACGGCTTCATGGATTTTTTTGTGAAAAATATCCACATTTGTTGCCATTTAGTACTGATCTTTATTTTTTGGGATTTTGGCAGAGTGATCAATCATACTGTCACATTAAAATTAAATAACAGTTCCTGAGTCATCAGGCTAAATTGTGGTTTCTGTTCATAGGACTAGCACTGTGATGTACCCCCTCTAATCTCAGTACAAACGTTAACTGGGAGTTATATCCATCTAATCGAACCACATCCTACTAATCATACAGCCAACTGGTATTATTACTCCCATTTGCATTAGAGGCCGCTGAATGGTAATGTTTTGATTGGGACAAAGTGGCAAACAAAATATCTAGCTGGAAAAGGTAATCATGTGTTGATATCAAATATCGATAGCACATTGATATTTTAAAATGTTTGGAGGAGCAATCACGGCTGCCCCTTGTATTGGGCATACCTTTGACCAGTGAGCTATACCCAGTGGTGTGTGCAGGATTCCACAAAATGCCAAGGGTGGTGGGGCCAAGTACCCAATTCCACCACTGGCGTCCCTTTTCCCACAATGTTCCCTCATTTTTTCTCAAATCCCCTCGACTGAGCCCGGAGGTGGGGGCCATGGCCCCCCCGGCCCCACCTTTGCGCACGCCACTGGCTATACCTATGACTTGCTGTGGTTTTTCATTCATGCAAGCCCACAGGTAAGATCGTCACAAGTTGGATGAACACTCTATATTCTATAATAAATTGTTCGTAGCTTGAACACCAAGCATGATGGTACCAAGTCTTTGATATGGCCAGGCCTGGGCAAGTACACGTAAAATGTGTGTATCATCCTTGAACAGCCCTATTGAATAAGTTCACCGTGACAATTTCACCATATAGTTTGCTACTATTACCAATAATAATACTGAAGTGTCCCATATAGTTTGCTACATATTAGTAATATGTAGCAAACTATATGGGACACATACTGAGGTGTTGATTTGTTTGTCAGAAAGAATCAAATATTTTCAAATGGGTTACAAGGTCCGATTCCTGAAAGGCTTGCCACAGCTGTTGACTCAATGCCTGAATGAAAATTAATTTGATTTGATGTGATCCATACAAATCAGTTTAACCTGCTTTGGCAGTAACACCATTGTTCATGGCCCTACTCAATTATGTACATATTAAGACTCCAAGAGACTGTCTTTTACAATAAATTTCATCTTGACCTCTTTATACAACTACTTCACATGGGCATATGGTAGAACAAATATGGAACACTTTCTATATTTGTACTTAGACAATGACCACTCAGTCACAATTTATTGTGGGACCTATCCTCAAAATGGTGCAGCTGCTCAGACCAGTAGGTGTTTACCCCTGCCCAAACTTTTGGACAGGGGTGAAGAAGTCATTTAGTACACTTTTCTGCATACACCTATACCTAAGTTGGAACCTAGGGGGGAATAGGCTGCTCATCCTACCCCTCCTCCAATTATAACTTTAAAATTTCCATTTTTCCCCATGTTACAAGAGCTAAAACTGCCAGATAGTGTTTTTTTATTCTTCATGTAGTCCACCATAAACTTGACCTTACACCCCTACAATATCTAGCAGGGTGTCTGCCGGTCCGTGATGGGGAGAGGGGGGATAATCATGTCCTCTTCGAGTTGTCACAATACAAAGCGGATGCAGAGAAGCCTACAGGATGAACCATCATGGCTAACCACACAGAAAGACATTTCTGCCCAACATACACACAGCTGAAATACCTAAGCTCCCATGTCCCTAAATGGTTGATAAAGTGTAAATTTGAAGCATCTCTGAGGGGACTCATGCTGGGACATTTGATTGCTTTAACTATTTTCAAAGAGGGTGTTACCCGCTGACAACCACTTCACATGTTTCCCAGGGTGGCCCACCCATATCAAAATAATGTTTTTCCAGCAGGCATTAACCCAGGACGACTAGCCAATAACCCGATATGTGATTTCAGTAATTCGCCCAACAGCAAACAAGTTAACGCATCCAGAACATGGCAGAATGAGCAGAATAATGCATGGTTAACTTTTTTGATTGCTCTGAAATTGACCTGATGGAGGAATTATGGGGATTTGAGGTGGGATGCTGAATTAAATTATCATATAGCTGAGGGCTTAATCTTTCTACTGGCTGGCCTTTGGTTTTGCTTTCAGTTAGATGACAACTGTGAATGAATCTACCGGCCCAAGGCTAAGGTCTCCCCCTCCTATAGGCTACCCTGCTAATATCAAAACTATAGTGAAATGACCAATAATTCAGATTTGTTGAAACTTTGTAGAGTTCAACTTCAAAGCTTACTCTGACACCACCTGAGATAAGCAATTTGGTGACAACCCATTTTTTTTTCATCAAGTATTAAAAGACTATACCTAGGCTTATAGGCTGATTTTGTGTGGAAGCAGGAAGGAATTCAAAATGTTGGTTTTCAGTCAATTAGGCCCTATATAGCAAATATCAATAACAAGTGATAAATGCAATATTAATGGACTATTAGGACTAATAGTTAGGCTACTTGAAAGTATGGTTTTTTTACTTGGCTAACATTAACACTTCCTGCACCAGAAGAAATGATTTTTTTAAAAACTAATTTAGGGTAGGAGAACAGGCTCTAAATGGTTTCAGCACCAGAATTATATAGACACAACCAGCAAGCATGAACTGAAGTTAGGTAAATTCACCCTTCAGACAGAGAGAAGCCTCATGCCCTATGATCTTTAACATGAGGAAGTTGTGGTTTATCAGATACAGTGATTTATGGAATTATAACAGACCTCTTAGTTTCATGAGCTCTGCTGTGACAATGTAGCCTATCACATTGCTAACTGCCAGTGGCGTAGCCAGGTTTTTGCAGTGGCGGGGCCGTGGGTGGGCCTGCACTTGTTATGGGTGGGAACATAGGCATCATTTAGCCTCACATGCAGTCCACCATAGGGTCTATACACAGAAATTATTTCCAAACTTTTTCATGGGGGGGGGGCATTGGGGGGTCCCAGCTCCTCTGTGAGTGGGCCACGGCCCACCAGGCCTCCTCGTGGCTGTGCCACTGCTAACTGCTAAAAAAGCCTTTCACACTCCATGCAACCAAAGATTATGGTATTTATAAAGATCCGACAGCTCGCCGAAAAAGTGTAACGCAGAGCGTGAAGACGCACTAGGAGATATTATTGGATATTTTCTGCGTGACTGAATCTAATTGCATGCACAACATGATATCAACAAACAATACTAAAGGTAAGTCATGCAGGCATTATAATGGGAGGGCGCACTAATACCTGATAATGCGCATGTGCAGAAGAAGAGGTGCACTGCGCAACAAGCAGATTAGGCTCGAAATATACATAACAGATGTTTATACAAACTGTTACGCAGACAACATAGTGATCCCCATGAATGACGCGCTCGTCGAGGAAGCTCTACATAGCAACACACAGTAAGGTATAGGAGCTGTCATGTCTTGTAGATATCTTGGATGCAACGCAATGAAAAGAGTTGGAGCAATGTTATTACTTATGCCCTTCCATACTACGTGCGACATGACGCGATGCTACACAACGCCATAAAATCAAGTTGAAAATGTTCCAACTTTTGGCGCTTTTTAGAGTGACCAATCATTGCCCTTTATTTGATCACATGACTAGTAGGTTACCTGAAAAAAGTTGCCTGTAGTGTGAAAGCCAAATATCGCATCCCAATGTTCTTTATAATATCGCATAACAAAAAGGCCTCAAAGCAGATGTGGACAACCCTTCTGAGTAAGAGCAGGGGCGGCGTCAGCATTTCCCAGACGGGGAGTCCGAGTTCCTCAACAGGGGGACCCAGGCGAGCGATATGATCCCTAACCAATTTTTCCCTGACGAAATGGTCAATTCCCCCTGAAAAGGGGGCCAGCACTCTTTAATGAGGTGGGCAGGGGTCTCTCCCTCCCCTCACCCCCCCCCTCTCTGCAAGCGCCGCCCCTGGGCCACACAATGTAAGCCACTCCTTTACTCTGTTTTTTCTTCTTCACAGGAGGTTCGCACGCAGCAAAAAGATTGCCGCGGGCCACATTTGGCCCATGAGTTGCAGGTTGGCTGCCTCTTGCTCTTTGCTTCAAGAAACTTGTTTGAGTAATAAGCAGGGGCATTAACGTTTACCTTTTAACAATTATTTAATTTCATCATTTCTGAAAATTCAAATCAGCATAATGCACCAAGCCCAAAAAGTTGGGGCAGGTTGATTGTTTCATTGTTATAGTTTACCTTGGCCAGAAATGATCCGATCCTGTGAGATGTCATGCCTTTTCCCATGCACGGCCTTTCCACCTTGAATCTCCCCCTCCCCCCTCTCCACTTACCAGTCCTTTTCCTGTCAACCTGTTACATATTAGTAGCCTATAGGCTACTACTGACTGGGTAATGGAGATATGTGGTTAGTTAGCGTGTAGCTCTGTAACTTTCTATAGCAGTCCTTGGTGGGACTATACTGGAAGTGTGGGATCCTCACGAGTCCCACAGCCCGAGGCGTTAGTGGTACCGTGCCTTGCCTAAGAACACGTGGTGTTTAGATCCTCAAATTCATTAGTTATCAGACTGATTTAACACTTAAGAATTGCTCCTACTGGATCATGGATGGATATTCTATTCTACACCTCCCTGGCCCCCTTTCCGATAAAGCGACTTTATACTGCATAGCATAAAGTATTCAATTTTAGGTGTTTAGATTCAGTTATAAATCTGACAGCTTCAACATACTTAACTTTGCTCCTGCTGGAGATTCCAACATGCCTAAGATATCATGCAATGAATCATTGTCTGCAGAACATATGCCATAACATTAATGTTATCACATTAAAAAACAGTCTCAAATAATCAATAATGCTACTGTAGCCTATCCACCTTGTCACTACATGTAGCCGAGGGGGGCACAAGGGGGCACGTGCCCCTCCCCTCCCTCCTCCAAAAAAAGGTGAGGTTAAAAAAACCAAAAAATGGAATACAAATGTAGGGGGAAAAGATGGAAAAGATTGCATCATTTGGCATCTAAGCCACTGTCATGAGCAAAAATATTCGAAAGGAAGTGGGACACCACCTTCCCTTAGACCCCTCCCCCAGGAAGACAATCACCATGGGTTGAAGTGCCCAAAATTTATTTTTATAGTCTTGGTAAAAAATAAAGTTGAAACTGAATTAAATTTTATGTTGAATTATCAGAGAACTTCTAATTCTTATCTATGTTTCAATGTGTTGCCCAGACTAACCCTTTAGGCTACCACAGAATGACAATGTTTTGAAATCCAGCACAATGTTATAATATTATTTTTCGCTTTGAAAAATTATTTACACAAGTAAGGTGCAATATTCCAAAACACTGTCTACAGTCTACCTTGCATTCACCACCCACTACAAACACAGTGGTACCTCCGGAATCTGAGTAGAAATTACAATCTAGCACATTTCATCACTACATTGTTAGCTTTAGGTCAATGCAAATTCCCTGCCAGACCTGGGGGGGTATGAAGATGCCCACTTTGTCCATGCTCCAGTCAACCCCTCCCAGTTATGATGCATGTGGACACCTAATTATGTCCATGAAGACCTGCATGTGTAGAACTTCCAGGAAAAAGACCTTATAAATTACCCCATTGGATTATGTGATAAAAACTGACACACTGCTTCAAAGGAGCTGGATTTCCATATTTTTTTCAAAGTAAGCTATTTTGGGATTGTCTGATGAAAATTGAATGATCGCCTTCAACAACAATTTATTCTCCTTCTTTTAGCCGTAAACAAACTCACAAGCTCCTTTAACATTCCCATATGATCCTGGTGAGATTTCTCCACCAACAAATGGGGGGGGGGAATATGTCCTGTCTGGCAAGAATAGGATCATCCATAATATGCTATGAAATATCTCAGGTCCCTTGTGTTTATGTGACAACCTAAACCATGTCTGTTTGATTGAGGAGGCCCCAAATACATCAATCACCAAGTTACTCCCATGTAATTCTACTACCAAGGTGACCTCTACCCAACAACTCCATGACCTAGGTTCTTGCTTAACATGGAATCATGATACAGTTTTTATTCCTCCTCATAAAATCAGAGTTTACTTTGCTGAAAACCCTGGGGGTACCAATTTTTGGCAGGGAAAATACATTTTTCTTTCAAAATGAGGTATACCAAGATGATGACAGCATGCCTAGTTGACAATGGGTTACCTGTGGTGTATTTCCTAACAGTGTCTAGTGACTTGAGAGGTGATGTCTGCCTTGAATGGAGAGACAAGGATGTGATTGAGTAGATGGTGAGAAATATACTTCAGAATAAGACAGCCACGGAATAATGATCAGATTCTAAAGGAGGAAGGATTATTTTTTTAATATCACCTACTTCAACTCCCAGAAATGCAGAGCAATTTGAACTAGGAAATGATGTCACCTTGATGCTTTCAACGTCTGCTCAACATTTAGATGGTAGCCATTTGCTACCATTCCTTATTCCTACCTAGCAGTCTATTTACCCCAGTAGAGGGGGATGCCTACTCATTCATGAATCTAACATCTCCAGCAACACACTGTGCTCATGTTGTGCAGGAACCATAAGCAGGATAGTAGATTCAGTCAAGGGCAGCAATTTGTTCTCAATATTGGGGGGGGGCATGACCCCATTTTCAAATAATTTACTGTGTGAAAAATCAAAGTCAATGGACTTGTAGTCCTTAGATATTGAGGGGGACATGTTCTGCCCTGTCTTCCCCCCCTCCCCCCTCCTCCGTGATCGCCGCCCATGGATTCGGTGATACTTCGTAGGAGGGACCTGGTAGGCTGGTAAGATGAATGAAGCCCATCTCAAAGGTTCGCAATCATTCCCAAGGGGTCACCTGCACTTGTGAGTTCACCCTCATATGACCAAGTAATTATCTAACTCTTGCTGCACACACCAGAGATTTATGTGAAGAACCCTTTTACATCTCTATCAGGGGGAAGGAAACGAGCCAGTTGGACGATTCAACTCCCTAATGTAGCCATCCTTCCTTAGAATCAAGCACAGGAAGGACAGAATGTGTGCCAGTCACGGTACCCATATGATCAGCAAACCAAAATTAGAATCAATTAAACCCAAATGCAATTAGGGCATGGGAAATGTCACGGCAGTTTACGCAGAATTTGATTGCGTGTCCACTAATGGGATCACCTTTTCCCGTCATTAGGGGAGGGGTAAAGTAAGTACGTCATAGATGTATGGAAGGGCCACAGTTTGCCAATGGCAAATAATTTGATTTTTTTTTAAAGTGCAATTGCTCTTTTCTGCTTTTATGGCCAGCCCCCACCAAATGTCATCACACTTGAGTACAGGGTGTGGATCTATAGCAGTGTATGACCGATTGTTCCCGGGTTTTTTTCTAACAGTATTAACTGGTAACTCAGTTAGCGAATCGATAACCGCCCGGTTCTTATTTAGCGATAACCGTTCAGGCTTAGTATCAATTAAGTTCAACCTTGAAAGCAATATCATTTTATTTGACAGTTGTTGAAAGCATAAATGGAGTAGCCTAAATAATTTATTCACAAACATATAGGTACTTTGAGTATTACTAAAACTTGACTACATGACATCAACCAGCTTATATTAGATTGGTTCCTTGGGAGAAGTGGTCTATTCCCTGAGCACATGGACTTTTCGTCACATTGGGGATCCATGCCTAAATCTGGTTAAATCCTTGACATGAAGCGGACGAGAGAGCTTACATTACTTTCTATTTAATATTTTGTTTAATGATGTCTGCTCCCATGACAATCTCTATCTTAAGTATGATTGAAACATTACCGGAAGTAAATCATACATCAACTGTCTGGCTTTTACTTTCCATATAATATTTTGCAGGTTTTATATGTCATCTGTTCTCATGACAAGCTCTGTTTTAACTCATGATAGATAGCAGGATGTTACCAATTTCCTTTTGACTGAGAGCATCCATAAGGTGTTGCGGAAGGAAAAATTGTAGCCGAATGGCTTCCATTGAATTTATCCCCCATCTTACGTATACTAAAACTCATTAAGTAAAATTTCTATATCGCGTCATCACTGTGCTTCATTAGAGAAATGCTAGAGTACCATTTCTCTGCTTAAAGACCTGACCCAACCTCAAAAAAATAAGTTTTTGAAAAATATGTTTGAAATGACATCTTATTATCAATTTACCATGCTTGTATTGCCCTAATTCTCCTTGATTCAAAACAACACTTAGCCTACATGTTGTTTCTGTTAGATTTAGTACCATGGCAGGCACCTCTATGTTATTGCAGCCTGTTACAAAATAGGAACAATTTCACAAACAGATGGTTCTGAATCAGGGACAGCGCTAGGATTTCCCAGACGGGGGGCCGAGTTGCCTGACAGGGGGGCCAGGCGAGCGATCCCATACACACACTATTGTTCATTTCTTACCGTTTTCTCCCCGACAATATGGTCAATTCTTCCGGCAAGGGGGGCAGCACGCGTGTGCTCCCCTGGCCCCCTCGCTTGCGCTGCCCCTGTGCTGAATATGACAGAATTATGTTACACCCCCTGTTGCACCCCCTCCCCCAAGACCTCTGCCCCAGGATACAGATCAATAGTTGCCCCCATTCACAAATTTATGGATCCACCACAACATTGTCTCTCCAATTACCATGTTTACCTCCCCTCTTCTCCATTCCCCCTCCCCAGTGCTACACATCCATGTGAAAAAGTGGGGGGAATGGAAGTGCCTGAGCACAAATTTATGGTGTGAAAATGTTTAAGTCAATGGGAGCATCTCCAAAAAGTGGGGGTATATGGGGGGTATATATCCTCCCCGCCCCTGTGGGGTGTTCACCCATGCCCTCCCCCTCACAAACAGATCCCTATTCACTACCCCTTCTCTTACGAACCCACCGCAAACAGGATGTCTTTTTTTACTTACGGATGTCAACTACGGAGAAAGTGAAGGAATCGCTGGTTTCATTTACTCCTGGGTACATGATGTACTGGATGAACATGTTGTCAATATCAGCTGTGAATCGAAGAAATGATAAACATGGATTAAATTCATGAATTATAGGATAGGAAGGAAGACAACAAACAGAATGGCAACAACATAACATGTTTTACATGTAAGGGCATAGCCTACCCAGTACCTATAGGGAGCTAATAATGTGCCAGAACGAAAGCACCTGAATTGTTTATATTATTTCTCATTACAAATCTGTCACCTATCAGCCAATTGCATGCTTATAAGGTCCCCAATGTTTCAACTGGGTAATCCTGGTACCCCACTATATTTCTTCAAAATATGTAGGACAGGTACGGTAAAGGTAGTACTATAAGTATTAGGCTGCCTTTAATGCACCATTCCAATAACAGATGTTCGAATTGTTTATTTTGTTCCCAACAAAACTTTTTTATTTTACTAATGGGAAAGATAACAGGGTCAAAGATATAAAACAAAGATGGTAGCCATAAAAGAATGAGTAAACCTTCAACAAGATTAAGATGAATAAATTGTAAATTACCAATTGTCACGTCCCAACTACAGAGGTTACAGCCAATAAGTTTGTTACTATTATATGAACAGTTTACAACCTTTTACCTTCCTGCATGTGCAGTACTATCTATGGCCAGGGTGGAGTGGAGACAGGTAATGGGCGGCAATTTGTTCTCAATATTGGGGGGGACATGACCCCATTTTCAAATTATTTACTTTGTGAAAAATCCAAAGTCAATGGACATATATCTTTAGATATTGAGGAGGTCATGTCCCCCCCCCCCCCCATGATCACCGCCCATGGGTGGGGAACCTTTTTCCTATCAAGAGGCATTTGGATAATTACACCAAGGTTTATTTATTACCATCCCACCAGTCTCTGCACCACCCACACTTTTTTTTTCAAGTTTCAATTGGGGTATCTTTTGTGGTTGGAGGGGGGCAGCAAACTGGCAAGTACAAGGTCTAATAAATATTTTCTATTTCAAAACTGTATCCATTTTCCTATCAAATCTGGGGCCTAGAAATTTCTTATCAGTCTTAATTCCAGGACATCCAAGGCAGTAATACACCCCACTAGTCTGATCACCCCAATTAATAGCACCTGAATCTGAAAGGTCTATGTTATATATGTTGGTACCAAAGCTTAGAGCAACTATTAACATCAGTTTCTATTTTGACAAAACAGTACATGGTTACACACTAATTGAATTCGCAAAACTGTATAACAACAACAACAACAAACTACAAAATTAGTTGGCATAATTGTTTCATATTTAGCTGTTGCAATTAACTTTTGGGGGGACAAGGACATCTGAACTCCTCATTAACCCATGAGAACAATTAATTATCTTAATGTTTCCTTTGTCAAATTAAAATGGCCAATGGGAGAGGAAATGGGAGTCACAACAGAATATGACGCCATGCGAAGCAGATTTATTTGGGTTACAGATGGTAGATATGATACCGTATTCATTAATAGGATGGGGGAAGTCACTTTTGGTTTGTTTCCTTTTCTGGATGGGAGGGGGTGGGTGTAGGGATGGTTGAAATTTACAGTGCTCAATAAAATGATAATGTTTCTTATTTGTTAATTTCCCAAGAATTCTCCCATTTTTCATCACTATTGGGGGGGGGGGCTGCAAACTTGTGTCCGAGATAACCCAGTCAGCCATGCCATGAAATTATGTTTTGCTACAGTTTTACCAAGTTGAAAATCGACTCTGGTAAGGTCATTCCTCTGTCATGTTTGGCAAGGTACATAGTCCAGTGAAACATGAATTAATTGGCTTTGCTGCACTTTGAGAATGAGATGGCCTTAATATAAAAGCCAAAGAAAAATGGCCATGCCATCAAACTAGCTCATTTCTAGGCCTGATGTTACCAGGGACATTCCTTCTGACACAGAGGATTGTGTGTCCATGATGTTCTTGTTGCCAGGAATTCAATAATCCAATGTTGTGCTGTGGGATTTGCTGTTCACAACTAAACCATTTCATGGGCACATTAATTGATGTTAAGAATGCCAAACAGTACAAAGGGGAGCCTATTTTATAGTTTCTGTCTGAGAGTCTGATGTAGCCCTATTTAACTCACATTCATATTGGGGATGTTTTTCTACCCTGGAGGCTGGATTGAGGTTTCACTCCAGAACTTTTTATAAGTACAATAGCCTCAATTAGACTCTTCACGATGAGTCGATGACATCATTGGTTTGCACTGGGTCGTCATATCAGCATCACATCTGCAGGCAATGCTATGCAACAATGTGCAAAATAATTGCTATGTACTGTTTGTGCACATACTGTAGTACCAACAAGAGTTTGCTTTGCGAAGTCTTGTTTTGTAACAAACATGAAGTTATCTTATAGACTTTAGTGCCAGCTAACACTAGCAGCTGCTAATTCAAAGCTACACAGAAGTGTGAAGTGTTAAATTAGGCTAACATAGGGGTGGTCCCAGTTGGATTGTCTGGCCACTTTTATCAGAACTTTATTTCCTACCATCTTTTTTTGTCATATTTTTCACGTTTTCCATGAAGAAACTGAAATTGATACTCAAGGAGAGTCCCTCGCAGCAAACATCTCCTTACATTAGTTTTGAAATCCACAAGACACAAGTTACTAAGGTTGCCTGATTGGGTGCATGTAATCCAGGGTAGCCTGATTCTCTTGCTGTTTGATGTTGTATCACTTCCATTTTCCCCCAAATTCTGTTTTCAGCAGGAGAGGACAGAGGGATAACCATGCTTTTGCTGCATGTGTAGGCTAGTGGGGAAATACCTGCTGGCACCAAATCTATGAATCAAATATGGAGAGGTGAACCGCCATGGCCTGCACCATGTCAAGTTTCTCAAGGTGGCCGAGACTGGCTTTATTTTTTCCCCATGATGTCCTAGTCAGGGATAAGGGGGGGGGGGATGAATTCTGTCAGAACAAATGTTCAGAATAACTTGGAACTCTGATATCAATAGCAATAATACCAGGGGAAATCTCCAAGGGTCAACACCAGGACAAATCTCCAAGGGTCAGTTGGCATCATCCACAAATTGTAATAACATACATGATCATTATGGTCTATGTTTAAAAGATTGCAACAATCTTCAAACAAAATTCTTATGAAAATTGAATCTCATTCAACTTTGTTGGCTTTTGGGCAAACTTTTGAAAATGTATGTTGTGTTAGGGATAGCTAGCTTACAGGATGAAAAAATTGAACCATAGGGCGGATTAATTTTCTTTACCCTATGTGTACTGTTTATTGAATGTATCTCTCATTCTTTACAGCTTTATGAAGACTAGGATCAGAGGTTTTTCTTATACCCTTTTTCCTGCCTCTGAGAAGTAAGGCAATAATCACAAAGCTAGAAGGCGAACTAGGCGACAATCATAAAGCTAAGCTCACTAATAGAGTCCGAACAGAGTAGACTAATACCCTTTGAAGGGGGCTCAATTACAGATTTTTTGGCAAAAGGGACAAAGTCAAGAGGTTTTTAGTTACCATTCTAAACACCACACCAGGTTCAAATATTTGTCTATTGAATCCCAGGCTATTGAGTACGGTGGACTGCTTCAGGCATTTCCCAGGGTAGAAATGTGCCTGCACATAACAAACATCAGGTCAACAGTCCGCCCCCTACTACTATTGTCATGGGCAGGCCTATCAGTACAGGTTGCCGTGTTAACACTGTGACCTTTCCAGAGCTGTAAGTTACTCAACTTGGCTTGCTTCTGGTCAGTGGTGAACTAGGTAAATAGGACAACTTTTACTTGAGCTATATGACACTTCATACTTGAGCCAGAGACAGGTCTAACCTTGGAAGCAGTTCTAGACAATGTAGAGGTGTAACGGCAGAAAACCTTATCGATACAGGGGAATAGAACAACATGTGAAAGCTCACACCTCCAACCATATCACCCCACATGGGAGACAAAAGCAGCCATTATCACTGACAAATCACTTACACCCCCTCACTATTTTAGTCATTTGAGGTGCAGTCAGGCGCCAACAACCCTGGGAAGTCAAGAAGGATCCATAACCATTCAGGAAGGACTACCCTGGGATCCACCATCCCTCAGAAATGATACCTGTTGGGTGCCCTGAATAGAAGATAACCTTCATGAAACAAAGGACAGGAATTTCATTCACCACAGAGCTAAAATATCATGAAGGACTAATTTGTCCAAAGTACACTCCAGTAGGGCGCAGAACAAATCATCAATATTTATCAAATTATCAAAATGTCAGTGGACTATGAGCAATTATTTGATGATTATGGTAATTACATAACTTCATTCACTGTTCACCCTCCCAAATGTTGAATTTGGACCCAATAACTTGGATTTTCCTGCAAAATATGGGTCTGCCCCACCCTCCCTACATATGTCACATGGGTCCTAGCTACCTAACAACCCAAATTGTGTTAGATCCCTCAATCTGACTTAGGTCAGGAATAATGTGAATCCCCACCCACTCCCTTGGCAAATTCCAGGGGTGTAACAACATGTCTGAAAGTGGGGGCACATCCCCTTCCCCTGCAAATAATGTTAACTAGAACTCTGTGCAGTTGGTATAGAGTAGCATATAGATATCAAAGTCACAATTCAGTTATCAGCAAATATCAAATACTCATTCAACGATGCCTTTTGTCAATGCTGATCACATTAGAGTGTGTGCAAACTACAGGGGACTATTAAAGTGTTTATTTACCAGAACCATGAGATGGAGTATACAGTGTGGATGTAGCCTATGCTACAGCCACACTGTAGCATAGGCATTATGTGTCCAGAGGGAATAAAAAAACATACAGGTATGGACTGGTAACTTGTGTATGTGCCAGGTAACCCCGGGTTGCCATTTGTCGAGTTATTGTGTCTATAAGCAAGTGTACAATAGGCCTATGTTGAAGAATTTTCCAATGGAATTTTGGTACAATGTGGATGAGGGAGGGGGAAAGATCAGAATTTCGTGGGACTATCCCATCTTCTGAGGGGGGACTGAGGGTTTTTCTACTTGGGTGTTTTGTGTTGTAGGCCATATGCCTACAAGAAATGTAGTAGACCATTGAAGAAAGCTGCAAAGTGGAGTATTGGAAGTCCCTCCTCTCCCAACAATCAAAACAACCTCTTTGAATAGGAAGGTCATGGTCAATTTTACTTGGAATGGTAGCAAAAATGGGCACAAGTCAATGATCCTGACTGCTCTTTGCTTGCAGGTGACAGGTGTTTATAGGAGTGCCTTCATACCTTCCCACTCATCAGACCACACTGTTTATATACAGAGTAAATAACTCTTGCTCCCCCTTCATAAATACTTGAACTTCCTGTTCAAGGAACTATACACTGTGCCAGCCAATACTGTACTGCAGTATTGCTCTTGTGATAATAAAATATAAGAGGCATGCATGAATTATTACTCTGACCTACCAAATCATTTCAAGGAGCAAAATAGCTGTGTCATAATAACCATTGTTACTTTAATCCAAAGGAAGAAGCTTCCAGAAGATGGAATTCAAGACACTGGGCATATATATGCCTACTGTAGGTTTTTTCGTCTAGTTCACCAAGGATATTTGTTGGCCTCACCCCAAGTCTGACAAAAATCTAGAGTTAAACTAATCTATTTTCATTTCAAAATTGCACACACCAGAAACAAGTTGGAGTAAGGTGGTCATTCACTTGTGACAAAATACCATAATAAAAGATTGTGAATAACTATTAAAATAGGGAATTATCTTATTTCAATTCATTTTACTGATATTTTCTCCCAGGAGCCCCCCTGCTGGGTAGAGTAATAATTTATCAATCATTAAGTGGTTAACCATAAACCATGGTATTCTCACCAGAGGAGATCTCAACCAAGTTTCACATGTCTGTATGATTGTATGCCTATGTACTGTAGTGATATGCTGAAAGCCAATTGTGTGAAGCATGGAGCTTTAGTCAAATAAATAAATATAAAACTTGTAAAATCTTGTCATTTTTATAAAGTCAATTAGGTTATCTGCTTCTACTAATTTTGGCAAAAATAGTGCATACCCTAGCTATAATAGTTGGGTCAGGAATGTATGGGTGTGATGATACTACCACTAAAATATTGTAGAGGTGTATGTTCGATTCTCAACTCCTTATTTATAGCCTACCTAGCAGTAGAGTTGCCACATGACTTTTTGTTCAAATAGTTCCCAAATAGAAAATTGTGACCCTTGTAGTTTGATACCCATTTGACCAGTAATTTGGCCATGTTACATTAAAATGTTCGAAACGCAGATGTTCAAATTTTCCACTGGTCGTCAAAAAACTATTCGGCT
The DNA here is from genome assembly GCA_027564615.1 of Psolus chitonoides. Taxonomy (NCBI): domain Eukaryota; kingdom Metazoa; phylum Echinodermata; class Holothuroidea; order Dendrochirotida; family Psolidae; genus Psolus; species Psolus chitonoides. The sequence goes on from JAODUJ010321780.1 coordinate 20,917, forward strand.
GTGGCTCAATTCTGGCTATACCACAATTTTATGACTTCAAATTATTACTTGCAAATATATCACAAAATCCTTATTGTTACTCATGTTAATGGGAAATATTTAGGCCTATTCACCAAAATGTAGCCAAAATGAAATGAGAAAGTTTGGTTTTGGCCATAGAAAGACCTCTTACAGCCCAATTTGACTGTAGCACTTCACAACTATCTGGAATTCTGGCAAACTTTGTGATGCAGGTCACATACCTGCAGTACAATGTAGGTCACTTCTGGCAATATGATGATGGTGTTAATCTTTATCGATTTTCAAGAGTTGGGTGCCAAACGTCATTCTAAGGTAACAAGTATGACCATTAGGTCAGTGTTCTTGGGTTGGCCTACCTGGTGCTTATGGATGTGACAGTGGCATGGCCGGTGGGGTAGAGTGCCCACGTACAGAAATTTTGGGGGACGAAATGGGGATGATGGCAAAGAAAATTATTCCTTTTTTGGCTGTCTCTTTAATGCTGAAACTTAAAATGGGGATGGAAATTTTGTTTTGTCCCCCTTTTGTTTTGTCCCCCTAAAATGGGGACAGAAATTTTGTTTCCCCCCTCACACCAAGAATGGCTACACCCCTGGGATGTGATGTTATTTGAGAGTAAATGTACTGAACTATTAATTTAGGCCTATATATTTGAAAATGAACATTGGTCGGAATGTAGCCGTGATGTAATGAGAACTCTGTTCGGTCCTGGAAAAGACCTCTTACGGCCAAATTTGGAGATAGGAATTAACAGCTATCTGGCAACCCTTATGATGCAAATCACACACCTGTGCTGCAATGTAGGTCACTTCTGGTAATGTCATGACATTGTTAATCATTATTGATTTTCAAGAGTTTAGGTGTCAAATAATATTCTAAGGTAACAAGTCTGACCCTAAGGTCAGTATTCTTGGGTACCTGCTGCTCACGGATGTGCCAGTCATTTCCTAATTACTGGACAAAATCATTGAACAGGTGTGATGGTGGTGGGACTCCCAGGTTTTAAGAGCAAGTTAAAAATCTGAGACCTAAAATACATCAAGTGACTCAAGACCTTCCTGTATCGCCTTCCTTCAATGTGGTAGCCATATCCTCTAAGTATACTTCAGGACATCCATCCTATAAACATGTGCGAATCATTATCACTGACAGAGGATGTGTGTTTATTTCAGTAAAACTGAAGTCGTAATGAAATTACTCAAGATGAGGAATACTTCTGATCAACTATGTGCCTATGTGGCAAATTGGTTAGAGCATCATCCTTGCAGCCGGGAGGTCAATTAAGGGTCAGCTCATACCAAAGATTTTAAAAATGGTCACCTATCATCATTGTGTGCTTGGTGGCCTTCAGGCCCGTAGTCAGAGTAACAGGTTTGGGGGGCACATTACGGTACAGTGATTGTCGTCCTGGGGGAGGGGTCTGAGGAGAGGGGTGTCCCCCTCCCCTATGGATTTATTTTGCTTATGACAGTGGCTTAGATGCCAAATGCTGCAATCTTCTCCATCTTTTCCCCCCTACATTTGTATTCCATTTGTCTGTTTTGAAAAAAAATATAAACTAGTCATTTTCTTAAACCTTTTTTGGGATTTTTTTTTGGGGGGGCACATTCCCCTCGTGCCCCCCCCTTGGCTACGGGCCTGGTCGCCTTGGTGCTCAACATTGAACAATGGAGTAGGGAAAAACGCCAAGCGGGCGTGGGACTTGTGAGGATCTCACCTATGCACTTTGCTCCAACCCAGGAGTGTTGCACAATATCATACCATACCATATCATTTCTAATTAGTTCAGTTTCCCAGAAGATCAAATGTACATTATGTCTAAACTAAATTGTGGATTTATAACTGGTAATTTAAATTTATTGACATTTGAATGAATTTCACAAATAATTGCTACTCCCTGGGAATGCCATGATGCACAAAATGTGTG
>JAODUJ010321781.1:0-15274 GCA_027564615.1 Psolus chitonoides
CCCCCCCCCCAAAAAAAAATATATGATTGAACTATAACTTTCCTCTACCATCCCCTATGTCTAATGAGTCTATTTGGAGACTTTCAGCTACATTCCTTTGGGGGTTAGGAAGTTATTAGCAAAAAAAGTTCAAAAATCCCCAAGCTCTTTACCCCAGCCCAATTATTTTTAGATCACTGAAATTGTCATGAAAAACTAAGCATACAATTTGAAGCATATAGCCATCAATTACTGAGGGCTGTCCCTAAATTTGACTCAATTGCACAATAAGCCTCACTAGGCTGCAGAAATTGAGCTCTCATTGACTTTACACACAAATGAAGAAAAATGGAGAAAAATTGACTCGACATGACAAAATCATTTAAGTTGAATCAATAACCCTAAAATTAGGCCTATATTAGTTTTTTAGATAGATTACATGTTCAAGAACATCTCTGGAACATCAGATCAACTCTCGGAAGCAGTATTACGATAATATTAGAGAGAAAATTGGAAGTGTTTTTGACAAGGCTAGGCTAGCCTTATTAGGCCAACTCGTACCTACAGTGTGTAAATTACATTGCGTGACTTATTTTGCCCAGAAATCGGGGTGAAATTTTTGGAGACATATATAGGAATGAAATATTTTGTTACTTAGACTTGTCACAACATTTCTATGATAGTTTTGTGGCCCTGGGAACAAAACGCTGTGTTAAGTCCGGGTAGGTAATGGGTAAACGAAGCTTGCACACTCATTATTATTAATGAGATTGGCACCAAAATCAATACACATCATCTACTAACCTCGGGCACCTATGTGCCAAGTATGGCATCTATGTGCCAAGTATGACATCAAACCACCAAGCCACTGCTGAGGTCATGTGGTTATAAGCAATTTTCAGCGAAATTATGTTTGGCCCAATGAAGTATTAAGCTAAAAATGTACCCAACCTCCAACCAGTGCCACCAATATGAGTTTGAACAAAATTGTAAATACGGTTGCCGAAATACTAACATTTGAAGGAATTGCTTCCAGGCCACACTCAGTCATAAATAATAATGAGATCGGCACCACAATCAATAGGGATCATCTACTGACCATCGGCAATCTATATGCCTATATGCCAAGTATAACATCAATTCACCATGTCATTGCTCGTATCACATGGTTACGAGTGATTTTCAGTGAAATTGAGTTTGCTCCCACCCCTCATGAATATTAATGAGATGCAATAATGTTCCAACCTACATATGACTCCACCTCCTACCAATACCACCGAAACAAGTTTCAATGAAATCGGACATGCGGTTGCCGAGATATTCACATTTAAAGATTTTGCTTTTGAGCCCCACCCACTCATGAATTTTAATGAGATTGGAACCACAATCAATAGGGATCATCTACTCACAATGGGCAATCGATGTGCCAAGTATAACATCAATCCACCATGCCACTGCCAAGATCACGTGGTTAGAAGCAATTTTTAGTGAAATTACATTTAGCCCTGCCCCTCATGAATATTAATGATATGCAAATGTTAATAACCTATACATGTACCCCACCTCCTACCAATGCCACCAAAACAAGTTTGAACAAAATCGGACATACGGTTGTCAAGATATTCACATTTGAAGAAATTGCTTCCGAGTCCTGCCCACTCATGAATATTGATGAGATGGGCACCAAAAACAACAGGGCACACCTTCTCACTATGGCGGATATATATAACAAGTTTGAATTAAGTTCGACTTTCCCTTGTTGAGTTACGGTCTACCTAAGCAAGTGTCACAGATGCACACATACACACACACACACACACACACACACGCGCGCGCCAAGTTGACTGCATAGGTTCCTGTTGCTAAAGCAAGGAACCAAAAAGGACTAGATGCTTTTGAAATATGGTGCTACCGGCGATTGCTACGAGTTTCGTGTGTGGACAAAAGATCAAATGAGTGGGTGCTGCAGGAAATTGGGGGAAGGTTGATTTTTAGAGAAGGGGGTAATGGAGAGAAAAAATGCATTTTTTGGTCACGTATGCAGAAGAGATGGTTTGGAGAAAAGAATCGTCCAAGGGATGGAAAGGAAAAGAAAAATAGGAAGACCAGCAACTGGGTGGACAGATGATTTGAAGAGATGGATTGGGGATGAAAAGGAGCCATTAACAAGCTCGGGTGCTTGTCCAACAACAGAGAAAGATGGAAAACCATTGTGAGAACCACAGCAGCACATTAGGTGCCACATGACTAGAGAGAGAGAGAGAGAGAGAGATGGATGCCTTAAGAATTTCTTGTACCCCCAAAAAATATCTTCCCTGGAAAAAAAAACTGCCTGTTGAAAAATTGGATTCTACATCCAACTTAATAACTAGACACTATGGGGCAGTCCCAACAAAGGTGTTCAATCGACTCAACCTGGGTTTCACAAAATGTATCACAAATTCCCATAGCACGCAAAAGACGATATAGTAGCTCAAATGCGGTGCTAAAATTTAAACTGAAAGTACTGAATTGTAACTCTTTAACAGAGTTCCAAGAACATTGAAATATTCTATTCCATTCGGAATGAACAAAGGCTTTTGGCAGAGTTGCAATTTTCGAAATTATACGATCATATTCAAATTTTAGGGCACTTCAGTTACCTTGTAACTTTGAAATTAATTTCTCATTGCCGATTAATTCCTCGTGATTGCGTGAAAAATTGTTAGATTTCCACGAACTTGGTATTGCCGAAATTAATCAAATGAAAGCAAAAGCGCACCAAGACTACACTTAGACTAATTTTACAACAAATATAGGTGACATAATTACAATCGCAACGGCAACGGACAATCTGTTTCTTGAAAATGTTCTTCAGTGACTCCAATTAACTATCTTTGAACTTCACTGAAAATGAATGGGTATGTGATGTTCTTATTACAAAACAACTAGCCTACTATATGTAAAACACAGGGGTTGTATTTGTGATGTTTCCGTGTTTACTGGGTTGGATTAGACGGTTCACCATGACGTTTAATACGTAATACACAGACCCCCATTCATGAACACACATGTATTCACCATCTTAATGATATAATTTATGTTTGGCAAAAACTGCAAAAACTGACTTAACTGGTCTTACCAGAATATAGGCGACAACATTTTGATCTTCCAAGGAGTAATCGACTTCTCCCAAATGCTCGAAAAGATGATGCCAGGATCGACAGCGAATGAACTGACACCATTGCTGCGCATGCGTTCTGAGAATTCATTTGTAAACAATACGTTGGCGAGTTTTCCTTTCGCATAGAAGGTCAGTTTTGGATACCGTACTTTTCCTTCGCCGACTGTAAAGTCCAGTGATTTAGGCGCAGTGTGTAATCTCGAAGAAACATTCACTACACGGCTAGGGGCGCTCTTCTTCAACAGGTCGAGTAGGAGGTTGGTCAACAGAAAGTGGCCGAAGTGATTGATCTGGAATGACTGGGAGAGACCATCTTCGGTGGGTAATGGTTTCCTGTTGTCATCATGTGCTGTAAGAGACATGCAAAATAGAATATTTTCCACGTCGTGAACCTAATGGATTTTACACGACGACGATCACTACGACTAGCCTCAGGGGAGATGGAATACGAGGGGGCTAAGTTGGGCTATAAAGCCCTTAATACGGTAAATATTGAACTATGAGTAAAAATAAAAGTATAATCTTCCAGGAAAAGGATAAGAAATAGTGTTGCTCTCTGCAAAAAGTGGTATAAGAAATCCATCCATGGAGGACGGATTGGTCAGTCGATGGAGTTCCGGACCGCAGATCGAAAGGTTGCGAGTTCGAATCCTCTCAGGGCCGCTCAGCTTTTCCGTTTTGTTAGAAATTACAATATCAGTGATAAATTACTTTATGCTGCACACGCACAGGAGTCAGTATTATGAATTACCATATCAGTAATAAATTACTGTATGTTGCACACATATACACTATTGTGAGTCGGTATTATGAATTACCATATCAGGAATAAATTACTGTATGCTGAACACATATACACTATTGTGAGTCAGTATCATGAATTACCATATCAGTGATAAATTACTGTATGTTGCACACATATACACTAGTGTGAGTCAGTATTATGAATTACCATATCAGTATTAAATTACTGTATGCTGTACACATATACACTATTGTGAGTCAGTATTATGAATTACCATATCAGTAATAAATTACTGTATGCTGCACACATATACACTATTGTGAGTCGGTATTAGGAATTACCATATCAGTAACACATTACTGTATGCTGCACACATATACACTATTGTGAGTCAGTATTATGAATTACCATATCAGGAATAAATCACTGTATGCTGAACACATATACACTATTGTGAGTCAGTATTATGAATTACTATATCAGTAATAAATTACTGTATGCTGCACACATACACACTATTGTGAGTCGGTATTATGAATTACCATATCAGTATTAAATTACTGTATGCTGCACACATACCCCAATGTGAGTCAGTATGATGTATTACTGTATGCTGCACACATATACACTGCCATGGCTCAGTATTATACTAGGAGGACGGATGGCTCAGGCGGTGGAGCTCCGGACCGCAGATCTAAAGGTTGCGAGTTCGAGACCGCTCAGCTTTTCCGGTGTTCTTGGGCAAGGTACTTCATATTCACCGTTCCTCTCCACCCAGCTGCTAATTGGTGACTGCGAGGTGTAACTTGTGAAGCACCCTTGAATATACCAAAAAATCCACCCCTTTCCTTGAACCCCACCTCAAGGACTAATTTCAGGAAAGGTCACAATTGCGCGAAAGGGCCCCACACAACATCCTTGCCCCGGGCTTCCCACAAGCTAATCCGGCCCTGAGCGTTGCAATATCTAAAACGCGAATCACATGCTTAATTAACACATTTTCCCGTTTTTATTCTGTACAGTATCTCTTACCAAATTTGTCGGGGTGGATGTGGGAACTGATAGAATAATCTTAACCCGTGTGTTAGACCGTCCGGGCGCTATGATTGATGGAACTGCCAGTAGGAACGTAGGACTCCCAAGAATGAGAACTATTGACACGGAATGGAAGGAGCTAGGATGGAATAGCTGGAATGTAGCCAGACCTGTTGCCAAAGACAGAGCAAACTGGAGGGATCGCACTGTTGCCTTATGGCCGAACTTAGCAGAAAAAAATCACAATTTTGGGCCGAAATTGTGAAGGTCATTTAAAGGTCATCAGGGGTCACTCGAGGTCGAAATGTTCGATTTGGAATAACTTAGTAACCGTAGGTTGGTTTGTATATCAACTTGGTAGATATAATCACAATTTGCGCCCTGAAATGTGCAAGTCATTTGGAGAGGTCATCAGGGGTCATTTGAGGTCAACTTTTCTTTTATTTGAAATAACTTTGTAACCAAAAGTTGGACTGTATCCAACTTTGGTAGACATAATCACAATTAGGTGCCGAAAATGTTCAAGGTCATTTCGAGGTCATCAAAGATTATTTGAGGTCAAAATCGTTAATTTGAAATAACTTTGTAACCATAAGTAGGATTGTATCCAAACTCAGTAGGTATAATCACAATCTGGTGGCGACAAACTGTGAGGGTCATTTGGAGGTCAGCAGAGGTCATTTGAGGTCAAATATCTAAAGATTGTTGAATTTAGGTGACACTTGGTAGATGTTGTCAACATGTGGTGCCACAAAATGTGATGGTCATGTGGAGGTCATCATGATTTATTTGAGGGTCAAATTTCGAAATGATTCTTGGGTTTCCATGAAACTTGTGTCTACTCTATATCTTATTGCTCTGTTGACTGATAGTCGTCCACGGGGCATATACATCGATTTACATTAATTTTCGACACTGGATTTCCGCACCGTTATAAAAAGAGTGTGTGATCATAGAGCTCCATGGTGTAACTTGCACTGGTAATACATATGCTTATCATACCTATTATACCGTTATTTCTGTCAATTATCTATTGCATGGCAGTAGTGATATTTCAGTCAGGTTATGAATTCAAATGAAAAAATATTCGATTTAGAATAACTTTGTTACCGTAAGTTGGATTGTATCCAAACTTGGTCGGTGTAATCACGATTTAGTGCCAAACATTTTGAAGGTCATTTGGAGGTTATCAGGGTCAATTGAGGTCGAAATCATCGATTTGGAATAACTTATTAACCGTAAAAGTTGGATTTATCCAAACTCGGTAGGTATAATCAAAAACTGTGAAGGTCATTTGGAGGTCATCGGGGGTAATTTAGGGCAAATTGTCTAACCTTTTTGGATCTACATGAAACTTAGTTGATATTGTCAAAATGTTGTGCCAAAAATGTTGATGGTCATTTGCAGGCTATTATATTAGTGGTCATTTGAAGACAAATTTCTAAAGATTGTTGGATTTCCTTGAAATTCGGTAGACGTAGTCAACATTTCGTGCCCAAAATTGTGTAGGTCATTCGGAGGTCATCAGAGGTCATTTGATTTCATAATATGGATTTACATGGAATTTGGTAGATATACATATTCCTCATTGTTGGTGGTGGAGGTTGAAGGTCATTTGAGGTCAATAAAGGTCAATTTCTGAAAACCTTGTAACTATTATAATTTGATAAGAAAACTTCAATTGAGTTCATACTTGGTATGTGTGTCCATCACATGGTCCCTATTGTTTTTAGTGGAGGTCGAAGGTCATGGGAGGTCAACAGAGTTTGATTACTGCAAACCTTGTAACAACCATAACTTGATGGGGAAACTTCAATTGAACTCATACTAGACATGTGTGTTTGTCATGGTTAGTACATGTTTCCTGTTATTTCTAATGGAGGTCAAAGGTCATTTGCGGTCGACAGAGGTCAAATTTGAATTCAGCTCATAGACATTTTTACACAGCAATATTTTGCTTTTGGGGCTTTTATCCCCCCCCCCCCCCCCCCCACACCAAAAAAAACGTTCACACGGATGTACGCCTATGATCCAGAATGCACCGAATGCCACGATGTGGCGTTAAAAAGGCCAATATTTTGTGAATCTCCTTCAAAATTCAGAATCCTGATGACGGTACTTACTGTTCACGTCAGGTACCCCAGCGTTATTGATCAAGACATCTAATCGCTTCTCCTCTTGGTTTATCCTGTCAGCAAATTCACGGACACTCTTGAAGCTTGTTAAATCCAGTTTACGGAAAGAGACATCCTGGTTGCCTGATCGGGTTGTGATTTCAACGATTGCGTCTCGCGCTTTCTGCGCATTCCTGCACGCAATGATAACACGGGCACCTCTCCTCGCCAAGTCTATAGCGGCTCCCTTACCAATGCCCGAATTGCCACCTATTTTAGTGGGGAAAAAGAAATGCGTGTTAAACAAGTTACAAGACTGAAGAGTATAATACCATGTATTTAAAAGCTCCCGTTAATATAACTTAATATATTATTTAATCAATTTCAAAGCGCTTTACAATTTTATCCCCTGGTGATTGGAACTGGTGAACTGGTGATCACACTGACGTGCACATTTCTGACTGTTCTTTATAGGGGACATCCCTATAGTAGCAGCCACATACAGCGCTAACTACAGTGTACAAGTTACCCCACAGGTCCCCAATTGGCACCATGTAGGCAGGAGCGGTGGAAACAGAGTGCCTTGCTCAAAGACACACCGACTGAGCTAATTCGTCCTCCTTATGAGCAATTAACCCGAAGGCACGCTAAAATCCCGAAAACTAGAGCAAAAATAGTGTAGTAGCTCATACCAAGCACAGTCCCCTTGTCAATACCGTGTAGGCCCACATGTAGGTCCACATTCTCATTTTAAAAGAGTGCAATTTATTTATTGAACAGTTGAAGTGTGACTACAATGACAACTCCTCAACTTAACTTAACTCCTTTTCGATCCTCTTCTATAGTGACATTTCACTCACATGTAGTGAGTGATCAGTAATTATCAGTTTAAAAGGCAAACGGTGATATTTCGCGCCAACAAGAGTGGTCGTTTACCTCGATTTTCACTCGATAAAAAAGTGGTCATTGTAGGCACTCATCGTGAAGTAAATTCCACTCTTATACATTACATTTAGAGAATCAAGTCGATAATCTATACTAGCTCAATCCAAGTTAACATGCTTTTCATTGTGTGACCAATGTTGACTTTAGATGACTTTTGACCACCTACATGAAAAACATGCTGAATTAAGTTACGTACTCTGATGGACATTATGAATGTTTACATGTTTTTTCAGTGTTTCACCCCTGTTGACCTCAAAACAACTTAATCCACCAGCGGAGACGCCAATGCTCATATAGCCTACACGTTATGAGGAGTATGCATGGTCATTAACAAGTTAAACTGCGGATATACAAGGTTTCCAATTATCACCCCTACTAAGGCCTACATCGGATGACATTTGATCCCAAATCCCTGACCACCCGAATGAAACACCCATAGTCCGTTATGACACCTCCACCTTTTACAAAACAAGTGTTTTCAGATAAAGACCCAAATGACCTCTAATCTCAATGACTTTTGACCCCAAATAATTGGCCACAACCGATAACCCATCTTCTAATGTAGATTGTTACCGAGGTTCATTAAAATCCGTCGTTACAAGTACACTCACATTACATAGGATCACTTGGAACCATGGTGGGCGGGCGGGCGAGCGGACGGGCGGAGGAAAACAGGGGCGGCAATAGCAGTTTGTGTCCCCCACCGTCTGGGAAGAATTTACCATTCCGTCGGGGAGAAAACGATAAGGAATATATGATATATAGTGTGTATGGGATCGCTTGCCTGGTCTCCCCTGTCGGGGAACTCGGTGCTGGTCGTGGAAATCCTGGCGCCACCCCGGCTGGACGGAAGGTTGATTGATGAGTGGATAAACCGGATGGCGCGACAGACCGGGTAGGCTAACACCATGCCAGCATGCTGGTATGAGCTAAAATAAAACCTAGTAAGCCTATATGTAGCCTATACCGATGAACAGTGATAGGCTACAGCTACCTAGACATACCGTGGTGACGTATCAATGCAATCTGGAGTTACGACTTGCTGTAATCATGGAATCTGACCTTAAGGCTATGTCGATTTCACGTGTATAGGAACGAGAGGTGCAAAGTTAGACATCAAAGAAATAAAGTAAACACAATTGGATTGTCCAATTCCGACAGGTACAACCCTAGTGATAGAGGCATAGCCTGTGCTATTGTCGAAGTCTTCAAACCACTATAGCCTACAAGCTATTATTGGGTGGTTTGCAAGCCGACCTTCATCTCTGACTAGCCGAGACACAATACAACGCATTGTTCTCTAACTCTTGTCCCAGTGGCGTATTCAGGGGCAACAGGCTCGCTCCCCTATTGGCGGCTATACAAATAAATCAAATTGTATTATATAAACATACTTAAAACAAGAGCCCAAACGGGCACTATGGATCCTTGCTGAATGGAATGAAACTGTGAGGAGCATACAAAGAAAATATGAGAGCAATCCACACACACCCTACCTAATAAACATGGTATTATCACTCAACTGGTAGTCCCCGCACATTCGCAATGTAGTTTAGAGTTGATCTCCAGCATTGCCCTAATGTATATTTCAATATTTAAAGAAAGTATTAGGAATACTTCCGGTTGACCGTTGTGCGCTGGACCTTTGAATATGTTGTGGAGAATTAACAGATGTACCACGCTGCCAAATTTGAAGGTCAGCGGAGGTCATCTACATTTGACCTGTCATTTGGCCTTTGACCTTTGGTCACTTTTCCAGAGAGTGACCACCCCTCACCACAGTGAGTTTCAGGACGATCGAACCAGTGGTCACCGAGATCTTGATATACCAATATTGACCCCAGCCTCTTCCCCACGCACACCCTACTTAGATGGTATTATCACTGTACTAAAGTTTATTACCTATATTTTAAATTGTATAGGTCCCCCACATGCGCAATGCTGTTTAGAGTTGATCTCCAGCATTCCTCAATGTATATTTTAATATTTGAAAAAAGTAATGAGTATACTTCCGGTTGACCTTTGCGCTCGACCTTTGGATGTGTTGTGGAGAATTTAAAAATGTACCACCCTGCCAAATTTGAAGGTTAGCGGAGGTCATCTACATCTGACCTGTCCTTTGATGTTTAACCTTTGATCACTTTTCCAGAGAGTGACCACCCCTTACCATAGTGAGTTACAGGACAATCGGACCGGTGGTCGCTGAGATATTGGTATACCAATATTGACCCAAGCCCCTTCCCCATGCACACCCTACTTTGATCGTATTATCACTGTACTAAAGTATAATACCTCTATTTCAAATTCATAGGTCCCACATACGCACAGCCGTTTGGAGTTGATCTCCAACATTTCTCCAATGTATATTTTATTATTTGAAGAAAGTAATAAAAATACTTCCGGTTGACATTTGCGATTGACCTTTGGATATGTTGTGGGAAATGTACAGATGTACCATCCTGCCAAATTTGAAGGTCAGCGGAGGTCATCTACATACGATCTGTCTTTTGACCTTTGACCTTTTGTCACTTTTCCAGAGAGTGACTACCCCTTACCATAGTGAGTTTCAGGACCATCGGACTAGTGGTCACTGAGATATTGATATACCAATATTGACTACAGCCCTTTCCCATGCACACCCTACTTAGATGGTATTATCACTGTAGGCTACTAAAAAATAATAGGGGAGACCGGGGCTGGTTGTAACAGGGGTAGGTTCTAACGGTGTCTAATACGTCACCATAAAGTCAGGAGCTAATGGGTATCAGTTACGCTGATGCCACCTACAACCATCTTACTTCACAACGTGATAGAATGCCGAACAAATTTGACGTGTAACAGTTATCCTGAAAAGACGATTTTGACACTGATTTTGAACTTTTCATTTTATCAGTAATTTTGTTCCACTGTCTAGACTAAACAGACATAGGCCTACTTTAGTATTCTGTCTGAAAGAAAGATATTTAAGGAATATTTCACAAGGGAACGTTTGTTGTCAAATGATCTAGACTTACCATATGGTATACATATCAAGAGAAAAACACGTTGGGGCTGGTTGTAATGATATGTGAAAAATATGTTGGGGCTGGTTGTAACAGTATTCTACACTGAGTTACACTAAACTGAGCTAGAGACATTTTGCAAAGTTTACATTTTAACATGTGTTTACAAATGACTTTTTTCTCGCATTGTGTATTGATGTTAAAATGTTTACGTATGTTTTGTGACATCAAAATAGAATATATTACAACGATACAGTTTTATAAGTTTGCTTCAGTCATATTTGATGTTATTTTTCAAAAATAAAAAAACGTGTTACAACTTGCCCGACCCCCTGTTACAACCTGCCCCAAAATTGGGGTTGATTGTAACACTCAACTTTCAGTTTGATCAGCGTGTGTATCTTTAGCCTTTTGGTGTACAGCAATGATATTACCCTTATTGATAAAGGCCATCTCAATGTTTAGTTAGGCATGAACGAATATTTTTTTATCTCGAAAGAATTTCCATCTGTAGCCAACATATAAAAACAAGTGTTACGACCAGCCCCGGTCTCCTCTACTGAATTACAGATCCAAGGGTCAGTGAAGTAATACCTTCAAGTACCATGCGCGTAGCCAGAGAAGGAGGAGGGGTCGGTCACGCCCTTCTAGCAAACTCCCCTGTCACCTGCCCTGGAATCCCCCCCCAAATGCACAGATTTGCTTGAAATGTTTCACCACACCCCTAGCTTGGCAAGCACCTCCAGCACCTGCCGCCTCACGCCTTTTGCGCTCGCAAGAATCCATCCTCTGGAAAAACCTGGTCACGCCCATGAGTACCGTTTGCCTTTACATCCCCACCCCCACTCATTTCAGTATTAAGCTGGCTGACTACAGAGCGATTTATTTCTAGTTAGCCATGACAGAGGGGTACATGTGTAATTATTTAGATCATGTCAGTTGGCGATGTTTGCGGCCAGTGACTATTGTATCCAAATGCCGTGGAAGTAGTCTAATATTGGGGAGCACGCAGGACATTTCAAAAAGACATTTCAATGAAAAAATGAAACAAAATGGCCAAATTTGTCAATTTTCTCACAAGATTCTGGACCATTAATTTCCCCCTCTCCCCGCCCACGAAAGAATACAAAACTTAGTTTGCTCATTATGTTTTATCCACATAAAAGAGAACAATTATGAAATGAGGAGAACACAATAATTTCCATTGACACATTTTTATTTTAAATACAACGTACAATGCAGACAATAGCCTGAAAAAAACTATTACTGGCATTAACATTGTCAGCTGCATCCAATTTAGCATTGAAAATATATAGTTGGCAACCCTAGTCTGGAATCATATACACAACTTTGTATTTGTTTACTATAGTTAGGGTAAGACGTAACATAGGAGTTAGTCATCTGTATTGTTACACAATGAACAGCACGAGAACACTGCTTGCGGTTGGTGTTATTCAAACTATCCTTAGCCCATGAACCAATGTCAGAATTTTTTCTTCCGCTCTTCGCGCGGTCTGCATGCATTCGTGATGAGGTACCATACCGATTTCATGTAATGCCGATTCATATTGAGTATCCCATACAGGCCCGTAGCCAGGTTGTGTACTGGAGTGGATCGTTTTCCCATCTGATCGGAACTCGAACGCCGTCCTGGGGGAGAATTGTTTTTCCTGGGGGAGAATTGTTTTTTTTATAAGAAGAGTGCTTAGATGCAAATTGGTGCAGTATTTTGCAATTTCTAAAATAAATGTATGTTCAACATTTTTTATTTTTTAGTTTTATCCGTGCCTGGCTACACACAAATATTTGCCGAGTCAAGTGACTCAATCAAATGAGTCATGAGTTTGTCCCCATAGTGACACATTAAGATTCCAAAGTGAGTCAAATGACTCATCTTTCCTGAGTCATATGACTCATTAGCATGATGTATGTGAGTCTATTGACTCAGTATCACTCAAAATAGTGAGTCATCGTTTTGTCCCCATACTGACACACTTGGTTTTGAAGGTGAGTCAAATGACTCACTTTGACTGGATGTGAGTCAAATGACTCATCTTTTTTGAGTCATTCGACTCATTAGCATGATGTATGCGAGTCTATTGACTCAGCATCACTCAAGACAGTGAGTCATTCTGTTGTCCCTGTAATGTCACATTTAGTTAGAAGGCGAGTCAAATGACTCACTTTGACTGGATGTTAGTCAAATGACTCCTCTTTTAACGCTTTCAAGAGGGCAATCACCACATGGCTTCAGAGCCGATAGTTTCTCTCCCCTGCACACCACTGTCCTCCATCGAATGCCCACACAGGGCGCATTGGAGTACCATCAAGAAGAAGAAGAGTCATGTATGTGACTCGTGATTATGATATATGGGTCGACCAATGCACTATCCCTCCATTTAGCGAGTCACTTCTTAAAGATGAATCAAGTGATTTACTTATCTTTTTAGTCACTGAAAATGCAAACAGGGCCAAGCATTTTGATGATTTTGCTTCATTATATAGGCAACACTTGAAACAATGCCAAAATAGGTATGATGAAATGATATTTTATGAAGAGAAGGAAACACTCTGACATGATATTGCAATTGAGTCGGAAATTTATTTTATTCCATCTAAAATGAACAAAGAGAAATATACCAAGGCTTATATTAACATGTTACCCTAAATATAATGAAGACCAATTCAATATCAACTGAGTCAGTTTTATTTACTGAACCAATTTTGACACTGACAATGATACCCAATTACTATCTTGAATATTTAATACCAGTTTGTTAAAAGTCAAGCAACACACAATCAATATTTTGACTGGGATGCATTATGTTCACTGACCAGAATGCAATAAGCTAAATCGAAGAGCTTCCCCGGAATTATTTATATAGTAAGCTACATGGTACGCAAGACCTATAACTGTATACATAGTGTTGTGGCATTACGTTATCATACAACTGTATATCCCACATGTGGAGAACTGTTTGTAGTATATTAACAGATCCAGAAGTGCTGTTTTATTTTATTTTTTTCGCACCTGGTTTGTGATTTTAGCACTCAATTTGAAATTTCAGCTCTCAGTTTTGAAATGTTATCTCATTATTTATTGAATAATACACACTCAACTGTACACATGTACATACAGCAGGGGTTCCCAATAAATTATTCAGGCACGCCAGAATGATATATAAAATTGATCCGTGGGCCACTGTGTGTTAGCCATAACGTGCTCTGAATATGATTTGAACTACTGGTTCAGGAAGCCGATTAAGGCTCATTCAAGGAACCCTGGCCATGTGATCATGGATAGACACCGGCGAACACTCGCCTTCTCTTCACGAAAAGTGCTCAGAGCGTAACGAGGCAGGCGTGTAACTTTTACAATCCCACCCTGCTCCCGGGACTGCCATTTTACGTCCCCATCCGACGAACGTGAGTGAAACTCCCAGCCTTCAACCACTTTTCTTAATGCTGAGCGAGGGGTGATAGCAACCTGCCCGTCACCATTGTAGTGCAGCCGAGCCGAACCTAACCAATGAACACATTTTCCTGTAACAATTGCTTCCCACTACGACGAAATCAAGAACTGCTGTACAGCTCTTTGACTAACCAGAGATTGCGAAACCATCAACAACCGCAGCACAGCTTTTGACGACCAGGCACGAGGTGGGATTGAACCCGGGACTCCGTGCTCACTCATACCACTACACCACACTACCACCCTATATATAGGAAGGCATTTTCAATAATAATAGTAATCGCTTCCCTTCATCAAAACAGATCACACTCCAAGTGCCCCACATAGGAAAATGTTGGAGTATGAATGCGCTTAGTTGACACGGAGACCAACTTCTGCATCTTAGTGGAACTTAATATTCTTGCCAAATGTCACATCGATCATCACTAGAATTGAGCGGCTGGAGGACCTCCCAATGAGCGGCTGGATTGTTCAGTAGAGAATGGGTCTTGGCGTAGCCTATGTGACATTTTATTAGTGGAAAACCACCATGGGTGGCATTCAGCACAGATTTTTTTGTTAAAAAATGTGTTCCACATTGCCAGGAAAGGCACTCCCTTGCCCTGAAAGTTGCATATACATATTTTTTGTTTTGAGATCCCCAGTTTCAGATGTATGTATGATACATCCACATTTTGAAGGAAGGTATTCAGTAATATTATTTTGGAAGGTAAAATATTGTTACTTCACAACCTTGTTAAGCTCTGCTGTTTTCATTATTTCACATATACCGTATAATCCCTAATGAGCGCCCCCCCCCTTTTCAGATCGACTTCTTTA
>JAODUJ010322892.1:0-15270 GCA_027564615.1 Psolus chitonoides
ATAGTTGCTCGTTAGAGATTATGTACCTATAATCAACTTCCTCTTCTTCGTTTTCATTTTCGTGTTCTTCTGAATCATCATCAAGTGCGCTATTTCCGATTTGTGACCCTATTCTTTCACAACCTTTGTGAAGCATTCTTCTTAGGAAGTTGTTATATACGTGGAGCAAAGTTTTCTTATTTCTCTTTATACGGGTCTCTATACATGACATCCATAAGTCAATCTACTTCGGACCAGTCCATTTAATAAATAACTCTGGTTTTCATTTCAACATTTTTATCAACTAGAACATTCTTGTTTTGAGCAAATGAAGCTTTTGCTGTGATGATACGGTGTTCTAGCTCTCTTTCCCCAATATGCATGTCGTTATACGTCATCCATACACCTAGGTATTTAAATGATTTAACATTTACCAGCTTGGTGTTATTTACAGTAATAATGCTATCGGGGTAAGGACCGTCAACTTCATCATTCCAATTCCAAATCATCGTTTCTGTCTTTCCAAAATTAATCTGAAGACCAAATTCCGAGAAGACATCATGTAATATGAATGGCTTTCTGAAGTTGTTCTTTATTCCAGTTATTCTCAGCAAGGTCATCAGCATAGCCATCCCCAAGATCGTCATATGTGCCCGAAGAGGGAGCATGTGCTCTTTGTTCTCTGTTTGTCGCTTCAATGGGTATTCTATAGGTGATTTGTAGACCTATAATTCCGGCTTTAACGCATCTGTTATGATACACCCTTATGGCGTAAAAAATAATATATATATTATATATATATATATATGGCAACAAAATTTGAGAATGTTGTATAGTATCATCCATGCCATGTTTATTCACACATTCATGTTTATTCATAAATTCATGTTTATTATTATATTTTTTACACTTCACAGGTCAGCCTAGATTCCAAAGTGCGGGAAGCTGTTAACAGTAACATGTCGACACCTGACGTACATACATTCGATGAAGCACAACAACAAATCTATATACTAATGCACCGTGATTCTTTTCCTCGATTTATCAACTCAAAAATGTTTAGAAATCTTATGGAAGCTGCTACAAGCAAAGAAACTTAAAATGGAGGATTTAATTCTTACATAGAGATGCAATCTTTTATGAATAACATGTGTAGATGGATGCAAATATTATTCTATACCCAACAACTTGAACAAGAAACGTCATGAATATCAATCAATCAACATCTTTCTTATATCATCGACTTCACCACCATATTCGTCTTGGCGTCCGTTCTTCATACTTTCATTGGTCGGACGGGTACACGCGATTTCCTACTAATAATATCAGAGGTTATTACACTGTGAACGTGGAACAGTTTTTACAGCCAGATGTCATCTCTGATGCCAACCCAGTAAAGTCATGATGGTGACAGGTCTTTTCATGCGAAACACAAACTCTAGGTATTTGTCAACCAAAGCTGAAAATGGTTTCACCTGCCCGTGACGCAGAGACTATCCCAAAGTGATATATCTAGGTCTTTGGGTGTATTTGCAGGATCTAAACATTGAACTTAACTACTAGAATACAATCAGTATCATTACAGATGTACCTCATGTAGTTACCCATCGAGTTGAATGAATGATCATCAGACGTTTGTAAAAATCAACAAACTTATACATTTCGTTCGTTTAAGAATCGCCAGTACTCCAGACGGCCTAGATGCGCCTTAGGCCTCTGAGGAATTCAGAGATTACAATTCCTCAAAAGTCCTATCGAAAAAGTGCACAAATCAGCAGTCTCCAGGTTTCCTTCGACCTTCGGCGTAGGAAGTCGTTTTTCAAATGGCCAAAGAGTCAGGAACAACGAACGACACTTCATGAATAGTAGAAGATCCGCGTGATCACGAATTCTTCAGATATCATAGAAGCTAGTAACCACATACGGTATGTAACTTGCGAGCAGTCCGAAAATCCAGCAATTACAAGTTCCCGGCGGTTTGCAAGTCAGGAACAACGTAAAGAAGTGGATGCTAGGGATTATCAGCTCTTGGAACAACCTAGAAGCAGGAAACAACGATTTACGAGACGTCGAAGAATCTTGAAATTGGCACTTCTGGTGTCCTTCTATATAGACGGCCTAGAAATTACGAGCATCGTGCAGGCGCGAAATACAGTGATCGCTAGTTCCGTGAAAAGAATGCAAGCTAGTGACAACTTTTGTCACCTAATGAACAGTTCAGAGAAGAAGGATCATCAGTTCTTTGCAGAGAGTAGAAGCCAAGAACAACGTAGGTGAGTTATGAGCATTCGAAGAAAAGATTTCGAGTTCTTCTGGTGGCCTGGGACGAAGGAACAGTGTACGAGAGTGGAAACCAGCGATCGGCGGCTTAGAAATCAGTAACAACAATTTCGAGGTATCCCGGTGGAGGTAAGAAACCGTATACAAGAGTGGAAATCAGCTCTCGTCGGTTCAGTAGCCAATAACAACAATTTCGAGTTCTTCCGGTGGAAGTAAGAAACAGTACACAGGAGTAGAAACCAGCGATCGCCGGCTTATGAACCAGAAACAACTTACGAAATTAGTGATCACCAAGCCTTCACACGGACCAGAAGCCAGAAGCATGATAGGTGAGCTATGAGGAGTCTAAGAATCTAGCGATTACAAGCAACGTAACTAACTTGGAAGTACCCGATCAGTATTGGCACCGATTACTGGAGAACGGCGAGAGACTTCAACTACATATTCCTAAACAATAATTAAACAGCATGGTAAGTCTACGTTAGCGGTGACCAACCTGCGGTCCGCGGGCCAAAATGCAGCCTGCATACGGCAATGCCTCATGTGGCCCGTGGCAATGCCTCATAAAGCCCTTGTGAAGATGAGAAAATAGGAGAGGAAAATAAAGGTCTTAGAGTGTGTGGAACTCCGTAAGGGTTGCCAGTAACAATGTGGCCCTCGAACTCAACACGGTTGGCCAACCCTGGTCAACTTCATCGTACCGTATAAGCGAATTCGATCATTCACGCGCGGAGAGGATGGGAAAGGTCACGAGGTCACGGGAATAGTCAACGGTGCGCACTACGCATATGCCTAATGTTAGGCTGGTGTTCCAACAAGGAGAAACTGCTACGCGCGCGTCCCGGGCAAGAACTACGCGCGCGTTCCGGATGTTCAACTTATTATAAGAAATATTCGTACAACCATGACGCGAACAAGAAATCGTTCATGCGCGCGTATGTAGCTGAGAGGGCAACTTCGAAGTTGCCCTCTTGGCTAATATATGTCTGTATGTATGCCTCATATGTGGAACGCGCGTACAGACCAGTGTCTCCTCTAGTAATTACCCAAAATCCTTTGCGTGATTGAACTTGCGAAGTCGTTCATTGTAGTGTACCGTAACGGCAAATGAGATTTTATTGGGTCAACACATTTACACTGGTGTTAAAGAAGTCCATCATCTGGTGCCTCTATACGGATAGCCTATTGTGAATTATTGTTAAGTTCCCAATGGACCAACAACATCATCAGTTCTAAGCAGACCTACACATGCAATCTTCTTAGTGGGACCAAAGGTTGAGAAGAGCTTATAAAAGAAGCAATATGGGTAGTTTAAATATAAGATCGATTACAGGTATGTTTCATCGTACGGTTGCTTCTATTTTAATGCACATTATTTTGTACACATATACATGTAATTGACTAACCATAAATTAAATATAGGCCTGAGTGCAATATTTATTGGATATCAGTATAATGACCACCAACCAATTTAAACTTAACAATACTGCAAACTATTTATGTCCTTAATACAAAAGAACATGGATTGTACATATCAAAAAGTGGTTACAGTGTCTATCCTAATAATACATTTATTGTAGGCCTACTATGTGTTCCCATCTACCTCATAGTGTTTGCCTGAAAGGTACCCGTAATATGGAACTTAGATTAGGCCTACTGACTACGGGGTAACCTGTGTGCATACCCATCAATATGTCAACATAGACGTAATATATGTTAAGGGTACACACCATAATCAAAATTAAATTTCTCTGCCATGATTTTCATGTCGGGATATCAGGCTGACACTTTTTGATGAGCTGATATTGTTGAGTATGAAAGGAAGTACATATTTTACGCGAAAAATAGGAAAAATACGGGTAATTTGAGCCATTTTAGCTGTCCGATGTAGAAATGTGAATATTAACCCGCCAACTCAGCTGTCACAGTAGGGTGGTCCACCTAAAAAATTGTCCTCTGATTACTCGAAATAACAGCAGTGACGGTCTGGGAATTTCTAAGTGCCGTGAAGGTCCAAATGTCAGCTTTCAGATGCGGAGTGTTCTATCCTGCTCTCCGTGCGAAAGGGTTTCAGCAGCCACTCCAAAAAGTGGAATAACTTGTGGGTCAATAGAGGGATTAATTGTGGTGTGTACCCTTAAGAGAAAGCAAGCTGACTGAACCTTGAATGACGATTGTGGTATAAGTAGTGACCAATTCTGTTGAGAATATAGCAACATAACTGCTGATTTAATAGGTTATATTTATACCGTACATGTTTCACGTACGTCAGGCTAATTAGTGTAATGATGGAGTTCACTAGAACATTACTCAATGGTTATACCGAAGCATCTTTTAGATCATTGAAACTGCAATTTCGCAGAACCGCTACACGCAATTGCCAGAAAGGTGACAAGTCTACTATATAAATATATCCATTTAGTGAAACGGTGGCTATGTTAACCGATATCATAGTTGTAAAATTACTGTCAATGATTACTCGGTGGCTGAATATACTAAACAAATATCGCACAGCTGTTTGAAATTTCGGAGAATTATTACACTGGTACAGTAGGTTACATAGACCCTCTTAGATTACCTATATCACATTCGAAACAGATCAAACAACAATTTGACAAACATGTTTGGCTAGAGTAAGTAATGCGATGTAATGTTAGGATATATTAATCGGTAATAGTAATCACCACGAAGTTTGGAATTGACACCGAATCATAAAAACGTAACCAATAACGTATTACTTACCCTATAAAGTTCGAAACATTAATAAATGTTGCATGTTAATCAATTTTCACATCGTTAGGTCAAAATGAATTAGGTAAATTGGTTATCAGTTAATTGTTGGCCTACGTCAATGAAGACGATACATTAGCCTACCGTAGCCAAAATTAGGCACTTAACACAGATAATCTCACTACCGTATATAACCATGTCCACGACTGAATGAACGTTGGATTTTTCGTGCACTTAAATATTTGAATAAAAATTTAATTCTACAGCACATAAAGTGTCCAACTGATATCAACACGATTTTTTTGCATTCACGTGTATGATGTTCAATGATAGTCTGTATATAGCTGGAGGAGTTAGTGGAATAGTTAGTGTATTGACCCTGATATCAGTATGAGATTTGCCCAAGTCGAGGTGTGGTGTTACTCTAGGTGGAAATGTGTTATCGTTTCCATTCGTGAACGATATGGAGTTCCCCACACTCTCCCCCTTTCCAGCGGCGTAGCTGTAGGGCTGTGCTGGTGAAATTTTTGGCGGGGAATTTTGCAATAAAAACGAAAAAGGAAAGGAAAAATAATAGGGAAAGAGAGAAAAAGAGGGAGAATTGAGACGAAAGGTAGAAAATAGAGAAAATAACGGGAAAACAAGGAGTTCAAAGGAATCGGGGAAAAACGCGAGAAAATGAAAAAAATGGCGGGAAATTTGGCAGTGAATCGGGACAAATGATAAGAGTTGGCGGGATTTTTTTGTAGCCTAATCCAATAGGGCTGGCTACGCCCTTCCCCTTTCTATTGAAAATCAGTCGGGTGAGTGACGGAGGGTTGGAGTATGCAGACGGGTGCGGGAGGGCCTGTTGGCACCCAAAAGACCAAGGGAACCAACTTCGAGTTCTTTCTATGCCTAAACTTAATAATGGAGTGATGATTTTGTATTTCTTAAACTCAGGAATCATATTTTCGCAATAGCCACACCAGGTTTATTAGATGAACGATTCTGACATGAAATACCATTCTAAATTAGTGGTGGGCTATACGAAGTTTCTTTTTAGGGATTTGTTCAATTCATTTTCTATTTGCTGTGGGGCCCATTCGTGATTAAACCTTTTAGTGCAACAGTTCGATAGCAATTTGAAATAGGTTGTACATTTTGTATTAGTTGGGCATGCCCAATCGGATTTTTGAACGTCTTGGGCAAGTCTCATACGAAGGGGAATATATACATTCAATGTTGTATCAATTTTAAAGGGACCAAACGCTTTGTCGATGCTGTGCAGTATTTGACAAAGGCCTTAGACTATACATAATTATATAGGTTTTCCTATGTCGGCTTTGTATTCAGTGGAAGTAATTTTAATCCTTTTTCTGCTTTCCGTGTGACATTTTCAACAATGGTATATAAGGCTTTATTTTTTATTTAGTACTTGATATACCTGGTTATTCATTTAGAACTTTATGGTTTTGTTATGGATTTATGACTGTCTATTTTAATCGCTGTTTTTTATGTACTGGACATACACCTATACCTTTGAACCCTCTCATTCCCTTGGACCTACTGAATGAACCGAGCTGAATCCGTAATAGTAATATTGGTTTACTGAATATTTTCATTAACTATTTGTAATGGGTTTATGACTGTTCATTTTATTCAATTACTGTTTTCTTTTCAATTCTCATGTACTATGTACTGGACATACCCCTATACCTTGGACCCTCTTGGACTTACAAAATGAACCGAGCTATAGTATTAATATTGGTTTATTAAATATGTTCATTAAATATTAAATGTTCATATTAAATGTTCATTAAAAATTTATGACTGTCCATTTTAATTGCTGAAAACAAAACGTCACACTTAACAGATTCAATATGTGTCGGGTTGTAACAGTTGATATTCAAATATGTGGGGTGTTTTACTACGTTGTGTTAGTACGCTTATCGGCAATTTTAAGTGTGACGTGTAGACTAATAAGCAACACCTCGATAAAGTGAAAAAATCAATGGAAAACAAAGGTATACAGGTAAACAAAACGTCACATTTAACAAAGTCAACACGTGTTGGGTGCGCCCTGCGGGGTGTTGGCTGGTGTTGTACTACTTTGTGTAAGTGCGCATATTGGGAATATCAAGTGGGACGTATAGACTTGTAAACAACATCTCGATGGAGTGAAATATCAATGCAAAACAAAAGCTATACAGGTAAACAAAACGTCATCTCGGTGTAAACAAAACGTCACGCTTAACAGTGTCAATACGTCGGTACATGTTTGGATAGACACTATCGTAACAGTTATTATTCAAATGTGTCAAATCAAGTGATATGACGTCACATCCGTCTGGTAGCTGAGACGAATTTGCCTCTTCAATAGGGGGTATTCTCCAGCCGAATGTGCATGTGCTGAGGCTGACATGTTTGTAGTTCTACTCGCTTCCAGGGATGAATCCCCACTGGTGATCATCACACACAACGTGGATGTATGACGTCACGAACTCCCATGCCGCAATTTTCTTTGAATATTTGCATGGAGAATCTCCCCTATTTATCGTTATTCATCAACCCCTGCGTTATCTGTGTAAGCTACACTTCACGTCATTTAAAGGAGAAGTTTACTCAAAGTGTACTTGTTATACGTTATAGAACATTGATAATCATGCCAGTAGCACTTTATTCCGACTTTATAGCATGTTCGGTCGGTTACAGAGTTATGACTGCCTGAAAATTGATAATTTATTAGAATAGAATGGCAACACTAATTTTTGATGATGTAATTTCCTTAGTCTTGTGAAAATCCCTTCGTTTCCTATCGTTATTTATGGCGACCTTTAACACGCAAATCAGAATGCTATTAATTCTAATATTTGAAAGTATTACGTCAGTGGGACGCAGTTGACGTTCACCGGAAGTGAATTATTTTACATGTAAGGAACGTATGGAAATATTCATTTACATTTCAAAGGGTAAGTAAACACTTTTAGTAATAGCCAGGTATTGACATAGGAAAAATGTGGCGTGGCGGTTCTACTCCTATTAAATCACAAACTTCAGACAGTCATATCTCGGTAACCGAACATGCTATGAAGATGGAATAAAGTGCAACCGGCATAGTTTTCGATGCTCTATAACATATAATGAAGTACAGTTTGAGTTGACTTGCCCTCTGAGACCGGTTTGAAATCCACGCAAAGGCCGGCTGTCAAATGGAAATTCACTACAACCGGTTTGTTGTGTAAAAAAAAATTGCTAACACTTTCGCGCGTTTTTTGGTAATATCTTCACAGACGGTTTATGGGAGTTTGGGAGAATTGTCGGCTGAACATTAAAATATGAGAAAATTATCGATTTTTGTATATTTTTGGAATCAAAATGAAGGGTTTATGAATGGTAATAATGGCCAGATCACTTTGGCCTTTGTTCTCGAATTAAGACCGGTCTGACGTCATAATAGACGGCAGCAAGCCTCGACTTCACCTCGGTCCGCGTAACCGTCTATTATGACGCCATCCCGGTCCTAATTCGGCAACAAAGGCCTGCTCATGTGGTCATTATTTTCTAATTTACAAGCACATGATACTTTGACCTCTACTATTCATAATATAATATTATATAGGCTAAGCCTATCATATTGCAATAGGGTGACACAAATATCATAGGCTGACAATGTTACACCTATTTGCTATCAAATTGATATTATTTTTTTGCCGATTGGGAATCAAGTTGAAGTTCATACAATTTACATGGCGCACTATCTTAAAAAAATATATATATTCTAACGCGCCTTACAAAAAATGAAGAAAAAATAAGGACAAAATTAGACATGTTCAAAGACAAAGGCACACTCAAAGTAAAGATAACTTTGTTGAATCCAAGAAGGAAATTGCACAGTATAGGTTTTAAGCATACGCTTGTTACGATATATCGGCTATGCTCCTTTTAAACAATTATTGATCATTTTGAATACATGTTTTGTATTACCTGTTGAGGATGAGAGAATATGTATATTCAATTATTAGGTTCAATTCGCAGTATGTGGATAAACAACTTATAATCCAGGCAGGATATCCGGAAGTTAGGAACGTTTTTTAATGAAACTCAAACGAAATCCTGATTTTCACTGATTATTCTATATAGAATAAAACGGTTACGGTTCGGAAATTGTCTCAACGATTTATTTCATTACTAAATTGTCTGTAGGCCTATACAACCAAATGCAAGTTCATTTTTGGGTAATTTGCTATTTATTTGTTCTGCTACCGTTCTTCTGATATTTCATTTTATTTACTATATTTCAATTTAGCTGACAAACACTAGTATTGGGCCTATAGAGTATAGAACATCAATCGGTAAATCTCCTAGGACGCACCCTACATGTTGCGTCGCATATAGGGGTTTAACAACAACAAAAAACAAAAAAAAGTTTTGATGCAGGGAAGTTTCCTGCAAAAGAGTCAATCTAAAAAATTAAATTCTCCCCCCGCCCTCCCCCAAAAGGAACTTTGGCACAACCTTTGCAGGTAGAGTATAAGAAAGAAATACGAACAACAAGTGTGTACCCTAAATCTAACGATGTCATCACAAATATTGTAAAGTGCCTAATTATAATTAATATTTAAATAAGCCGAAGTTGTTATCGGAATTACAGCAGGAAAAAATCAGGGTGGTGGAAATTTGAGTGCTGGAGTGGTAAAGTTATGAACCGAAGCATTCCAGCATAGGATGATTGGTGCCCTCGGGGCGTGAAAAGGCAATTGTGGTGGTGACAAATAAAAAGTATACGTTATTGCGATGGGGGTTTCAACGTTGAGTTTATATTTTTCCATCCTACACATTTACCAAAACTTCATTTTCGATTCGACTGTTCCTTAAGAGTAACGTTTTGACTGTAGATTAAAACCAATCAGCTTGAGTAATCGTAGGCAACCGATATAGTCCATCATCCATAATGATTAAATAACCATTATTATAATCATACCCTGACGTGGAAAGTCCTCAGCTTCACCGAATGACCCTTGATCTTGGGAATCTCTCAAATCACTCCGCCATATATCTCACTATCTATGCGTAACTTAATTTCGACCAAGGCTCTGTTTTTTAGAACAAGGCCTAGACTATTATTCCTACTACTCCATGGCATCGCAATGAACTTTCAGCCTTGCTAATTTTTAATACCAAATAATGATCACAAGCCTCCTTAATCACCGATACTCTCTGCACAGAGAGAAATAGAGACAGAGAGAAAAAAGAATAAAACAAAAACAGATCAACTCTCATCGTTAGGGAGACCTATAAATAAACGAATGACGTCACTGCGATGTTGGCTGGTTATTTATACAGTTCATATAAGGCAGCATTTGGCCTTCAATATGTACTTAACTAGCTTCTATTGGTAAAGTAAATTATTACGATCCAGTTTATAATATTTGGATAAAACGAGTCAGAGCCTACCGTAACTGTTTGGCAGTGACGTAGAATTTTTGAAAGAGATGACGTCAGAGCGACAAAAAATTGAGTTATTTCAACCAATTTATCATAAGAAGACATTAGAAAGAGTAACAATGACAGTATATAAGGATAACATAATTATAGCCTATTTATTCCTGAAGGCCTCGCCTGGGCTGTAATACCGTTCGATGTTAGAAAACTACATTAAAAAGGGTTGATTTCAACTAAGTCATAAAGGTTAACTATTTTTGCCACGTTTTTCTCCCGCCAAAAAATAACAATAGACATCATGACAGATTTCCGGTCGACTAACTTTATGGAATAATAATGATTATTTTAGGGAATTGAAATGAAGTAAAAACTACAATGTTAGGTTATATGAAGCGGTGACAGAAACATGATCATCTACCGTAGTAATAATGAATTATAATGAGTACATTATTTAGGCTATGTAGTGCTAAATTACCACACAAAAGTGTCAAAGCGCTTCACAAATAAAAAGATGATAGTAAGGAAATAAATACCTATTGATACAAAAATCGAGCAGATAAAAAGTCCTAAAATACTGCTAAAAAGTTTAAGTGAGCCCAAGAATTGAAAAAAGAAAAAGAAGAAAAAACAAAAAGAAGAAAAACAACTAAGAATTGAAGTAGGCCTACACAATAAACGTAAACAAATAGAAAATAACAATATGAGACTGAGGAGTAAATAGAACAGATACATTTTGAAACAGAAACAATAACAATAGTAAAAAAAACAATAGAACTTAAAAACAGGTAGAGTTCTGGCGAAAAAGATAAAAATACATGTACTTAAGTTAAGTTACTAACAACAAACTGCATGAATTCATGTAAGGTATTATTACTGCGCCATCGAGTGAATTTCAATTAAAAAGCATTGGACATGTTGTTGTGTTAAATTCTCACGTGAAGGTCGAATACAAAAACTTATTGGGTAGAGAATCTCGCTATAGTAAGCAAGGAATCTGGCGTGAAATTTAACACACTTTCATGAAGATGAAATCATTGTAGCCGATTAGTGTTAGTTCATTCGTTGATTGATCGATAAATAGAGTAGCCATATTGTATAATGTGATTCGTCGAATAATTAAAAGCCTAAATACAGTTCCCGTATGAATTTTGGCCTGTTGCCGTTGATTGTTGAAAATTCTGATGATGCATATTACTTTATGAAGGTTAAGGCTAAAACAATTCAACCTAAAGTATCGGTTTGAGTTGAATATTCCCTTCCAACTGTAGCGAACAATATATGCCTAAAAGTTGATGGAAATCAAGATGGTCAGGAATAAAACAGTTTCTAACCAAGTTTCAGAGCGGAAGTTTTTTCTTCAGGATTTTATTCACTCACAAAGTTAACAAAATATATTTCTGTTGGGCTAGCAAAAATGAGATATTTCGAATAATATCATATTTAATCGATATTATGTGACTTTACTATTTTTCAAATCCCAAATCCAAAAGGGTTGTCCAGACCAAAATGAAACGTTCGTAAGTTGTAGTGAATATCTGCCACCGTTCTCGAGATATCTCACTTTTAAAAGTTATCAAATTGGCTGCCAAACATTCTTTTGCATCAATATTATGATGTCACGATGTCACTTTGTCTGAATAGATTATGTGTTTGTTTATAATTACATGACAAAGTTTTCCTGGAAATTGTTGAGTTTAGACATTTTCAGCACAGCACACTATGCTAAAAAATTATATTTTTCAAAAACTTTGACATACCCTTTCAATTCATTGTTATGAAAAGCAGTTAGATTACAAAGACTTTACAAAGAGCTTTTTAGGCTAAGTGCGATTATGACATTACGAATGTTGCCAGATGCTCAAATAAAGTTAAAATTTATAGAAACTTCAAAAATCAATAACTCGATAACCGGACATGCTGTTGCGATGGGACTCTCACCATTGAGTTCTGTATTACATCCTTTTAATTGTCAGAATTTCTCATTTTGGTCTGGTCTACTCTTTAACAATATTTCCACTGGGCCCACAACAATGAGATATTTCGGATATTAGCACATTTAATCGATATTATGTGACCTTAATATTTTTCGAATCACAAGTTTAATTAATTTTAGGATAAAAGGAGTACCCTATTCTACTCAAGGTCTATAGTCTGCATAGTCTCTGAAAATCTGGATTTTTCAACTCAGATTGGGCTTTAAAACCAATGAGTACGGTAGTAAATGAGAGTAGAAACAATTGTATACAAGAAATGTATTACGCCGGCTAGATGTGGTGATCTATAGAGCTTCAACAACTTCAGAAAAAAGTGATCATATTGGATGTATTTAGAACATAATAGTAAAGCTCAAACGATATGGCTTCACCGTGTCGATCCAATATCCGATATTTCCTCCACAACATCGGCTGATGACCGATTCGATATTTTTGGGGGGATTTATTTAATTGAAAATCATAAATGTCTTATAATGCTTTTATTGTTTCCGATATTCTACTAGAAACAAGGTACATTGGATCAAAATGCTTTCAACAACTGGTTCTCATCCTGTTGGTTTTTGCAAAATTTGATGGGATTATCAAATTTCTCCTGTGATGAAGGCTCAACAAATAGGAAAAAATGCAACGTGAAAATCGGTAAAAATCGGTGAATATTTTATGAGATTTTCGCCGATTCCATATTTTGCCGATAGTACGAAATATCGGCCGCTCCGATATCCGATTATCGTTTGAGCTCTAATAATTATTATAATTGACCCTATTTGGAAACTTGTTTCCCAGCACTGACTGACAATAAGAGGATAAGTAATATTATTTTCTCTGTCAATGGTTCGTCCGTTTATCTCCTGACCAACCATATAATGGATTCAAAGTCTAGATACTAAATCAGGCATAAACCATGTATAACTAAGGAATTATGAACATTGCTGATATTAGCCTATATATACTTATGATTTGTTTTCAGATATATCTTACTCGTGGTATTTCGTAATACTCCATTCAGACATTACTTCAAATTGTTGAGACTTGAGACAATTTCTCTACCGTTTTACATATGTGTATAATCATGACGATGTGACAATCACAAGTCTTAAATTTGATTCAATTTACAGATAACAGGTGGTTATTTATAATCGTTACGCTGCTCTTGTGTGTGTGTATGTGTGATATGTGTGTGTGTATGCGTGTGTGTGTGTGCGTGTTGATCTGTGTACCAGAGGTTTGTGTCGCCCTCTATCCTCCAGAAGCAATTCCTTCGTCGACCATTAGTATAATAATGATATGCAATATATTTTACAACCTACCTGCCTGCGACACACATATGATGCTCATGTGTGTGTGTGTCGTCTTGACAACGTACTATACATTACAACCTACCTGCGTACACCACACATCTGTACCAGTAAACATGTGTGTCGTCATGACAACGCACTATTTTGCAAACATATCCCTTGCCAAAGCAAATTGCGACCATATTATTTCACTTTTTTTTAACATGCAGACTATTTTCGTTTTCTTGGCGTATTGTTCTGTTCGGTTTCAGCGGGAATTTAAATGATTTACCTACAGCTTTGGTATTTGGTCTGAAGCAAACAATTTATAAACGGCTTTAGTAACTTTTGATATAGAGGGGTCAGTTGAGATGTTTGTATTATGATTTGTACATAAATATTACTAAACATATCTTTTGAGTGCTATTTTGTTCACATTAATTATATTTTGTTAATATGATATACATTTTTTTTCATTTTCGTAGTTTTTGATGTTACTTTCTTCTTGTCCGTTGTAGATTTTTTTTTCAATGACTCGTCACTTGATGCGAGTAGGCCTACTTATCAAAACAAAGAATAAGTTATTTATTTCTTTAATATTTTGCCTGTATCATCTCGGAGATTATAAAGTGCAATACATAACACTGAAACATGTCATAGGAATCATTGTTATTAAATACGCGTTTGCATACAATACGAGGGCGCTATAGGTAAATATACTTATGCAGAGCCCTATGCATATCTACATTAATACTGTACATGAATACCTCGAAATTGTTGGAACATAATTAGTTTTGATATTACGCTCTCTTTTC
This sequence comes from Psolus chitonoides, assembly GCA_027564615.1. NCBI lineage: Eukaryota > Metazoa > Echinodermata > Holothuroidea > Dendrochirotida > Psolidae > Psolus > Psolus chitonoides. Next base: position 14,497 of record JAODUJ010322892.1, read on the forward strand.
AAAACAAATTTCACCCTGATGAAATAATGCATACATATGTAGGTAATAGGCTATTATATGTATTTTCGTTAAAAATAGTATGGTGTGAATAGATGATAGGTATAGCGTGATACATTATTTACAGTAGCCTACATTACTATTATTTATTTATCTAAACTATTTGTACGCGCACACCTAATTCCTCTATCCACTCTGTTTCTGTTAACTTCCCTGTCTTTGAACCGCTCTGAAGGCCTCTGATCAGATTTTTTCTATAATATATTTTGATCATATTTCGTTGTCATGGAAAACAAATTTTTGTCATAAAGACCTTCCCAAAAGTTCTTCAAATAATCTTGTTAGGTGTTTCTTTTTTCACTTCTTATGAGATAAATGGAAACAAACATTATAACTTATCGATTCTCTTCATTATTTCGTTGTGAGTCTACATGTATGACTGACTATGTCCACTGGCATTGGCGTATGGGCTACAGTCTGCCAAGGGGGACAAGCCAATTTTTGCCCGAAAAACTTGACATTTGCCCGAATTTCTAGAAAGGCTAATTCATCTCAAAATTCCCCTTTGAGGGCCCATTTAAGAAAATGTGGTTCATGTACCACATTTTCATAGAATAGGCTATACCACACTTTCATAGACATTTCTGGGAAATGGGCCAAAAAATCTACAATTATTTATGTTCATTCCTCTCCTCTGCCCGAAAATGAGGCTAGCTGCTCGAAAAATTGCCGATTTCCCGAAACTGGGAGGGCAATCACTCTCCCCCTCTGCCCCCT
>JAODUJ010324002.1:0-15268 GCA_027564615.1 Psolus chitonoides
GTTCAGTGTCCATGATATGGTGACGTTCTCGTTGGTTCTGAATGGATTATTATTGAAACGTAAATCTGGAGGAGTGATGTCTCCTGTTGCAAGATAATAAAAACAGAAAAAGCTAGAACAGAAGTAAAGCTGATCATGTGGAATGACTGATTTACTACACTACCTGAAGCTAGGTAAAAAGATGGGATGGTCAAACCTTTCCTACATTTACTCGAATCGAATACAATATGGTTGGCTAAATGACCATACGTGTACCAAAGAGTCCAAGAGGCACATGTACATGTGTTTTGTTGATTATTGGGAAAATTAAATGTCACAGAAAATACCTAATATCTTGAAAGTATACTCTCCAAGTATTAGTTCAATCCAAGTAAGCACCACCGTGCTAGGCTGATTACAAATTGCTTCGAACGGATCATGTATGTTACGGTATCTTCTTCTTATCGTGTCTTCGAAGCAAATCTGCTCCGAAGTGGTGGTAGAATTGACAGGATATATCCTGACCGGGACCGCTCTAATAATGCTTTTACTGTGACCCCTTACATTATATAACTGTTCGCCTTCTCTTTTCGAATAGTGCTCAGAGTGGAATGAGGCAGGCGTGAAACAATCCTGCTCCGGGGACCGACATTTAACGTCTCCATCAGACGGACGTGAGTAAAACCCTCAGCCTTTAGCCACTTTCCTAAATGCCGAGAGAGGTGGTGGGACTACTCAACAACAACTGCAATACAGCCTTCTTTTGATTTTAATGTCACCGAGTGGATTTGAAACCGGGATCTATTGCGTGCAAAAACGGATCACTCGACCACTGCACCACACACGCCACGTATGTTATAAAGAACATAGACCACGTTTTAATTAGACCAGAACGGACATGATCGTCTCAACGAGAATTCGCATGTTTTTAGATGTTCATGAGAAGCGCGCAATAATTGAAGTGCAGAATATACATATTTAACAGAATATCTTTCGAAGATATCGTGCATTGGACAATCTAGAAAATAGCATCACCAACACTAAAAATATGTTAATTTGCGAAGCACGTGCATGTCTGAGGTCATAATCGGGAGTATTTGCATAAATATTGTATACGTGAGCCTAACCGAAGTTTGCCCAGTCAAGTTATGTTTACAAGGTTGTCCAGTGTTGACCATGATGACCTATGCCCTCCACTCCAACAACAGGGGTCATGTATTCTTCATAAGGAACATCAATTGACATTTGTCATGTCGAGTTACATTGTTTATATTTATTGCAGTATTTGACCTCAGATGACGTTTGACCTCCACCACGATAGGGATCATGTATCATGAGGAACATATAAACAAAGTATGAGCTCAATGAAGTGTGGCATGTCAAGTTATAGTGTTTGCAATGTTTACATTATTGGACCTCTGTTATTTCCAATGACTTTGAATACTCCAAAAACCATAGGCATCATGTACTACAAACCAAATATGAGATCAATCGAAGCTTGCCTTATCGATTTACGGTGTTTACATGGTTTTCATGATTTCACCTCTGTTGATAACAGACAAACTTAGACGACGAATAAGAATCATGTAGGCATTATGGGGAACATACACACCTAGTATGAATTTGATCTGAAAAAGCTTGGTCGATTATTCATTTTTACAAAGAGCGTCATAGAGGCACAGGCTAGCACGACTGCATAGATTCCATGTCAGGAAGCAATAACACATAACTGTGCTCTATCAGTGTTTGTCTGGTGAGAGATTCCACATGCCACAGGCCAACATTTATCCAGGTGGATTTAGGCACAAAGAGAACAACTGTGGTCAAGGCTTTAGCTCTTGAGCGCGTTGTCGAATACGTCGAATAGAACAATCTGCGTACTGTTTTGGCATTTGTATACTTCACGAAGCAATTGATTCAATACCTCGTGGCTGAATGATGAAGATACTTAAATGTCATGGTATTCTCCCGTACCAAAGTAGAGGCACAGAGTGACGACTCGGGAGGGGTCATATTGGTAAGGGTGCTATGTAGACCTATATGGAAATGACGAATGTTACATAATTTGAAAGATGAACGTGTTTGGCAGTTTATATTACTTTCCAAAATTTGACTCGAGAACTGTCTAAATTAAATTCGGTGTAACCTAAAGTAGTCGATTTGTAAATGCGTAGCATCACCATTTTGCTTCTCACACAATATCTTTTAATGGCATACTTACTGACAGAAAAGGTCCAAAAGTCTACGTCTGTAACCGATGGAGACTCAACTCCACAATATGTCGTACTCCTTGCAGCACCAGGATCCATCAAAACGTAGTAAGATGACTTCTCCTCCAGAATTCTCTCGGGAATAGTGAACATAATGACGTTTCCCTCAAGATAGTCAACTTGTTGAGTGAATTCAGCATCGAGTTGGTATACTAACGTATCGGTATGATCGAATACGCTTATAAAAGTCGGCCGTATTGGACGTACAATCTGTGTTTCGAGAAAAAATAAAACTGATATACTTTCATTATGAATATGGATACTTGCCGACTAGATGGCCAAGCAAGTTGAACAACGGCCTTGCAGCCGAAAGGTATAAAGGTCAAAGTCCTACAAATGACATGAGAAATGGTACCGTACCCACTGACATCTTGGCAAGGGTATGCTTGTTGCTCGGCATTGAACAATAGGATGATGGGCGTGGTGCTGGTGAGGTTCCCACCTGTGCGTTGATACTATAACTTTGTAGTGTTGTACAGGATTATACCATATGCACAGTATCATACTAGTAGTGGAAACGTCTCTCAACACTCTCATCTAAGTTCAGCAACTTCTCTCAACAATCTCATATGAACGTGAATTGGTTCAAATCAAAGTTCAAAACTTTGGGAGGAACTTTAAATGATGTTGATGAAGTTAATGTCTATTCACGGTTAAAAGTACGAGTTTGTATGTAGCCAAATTGTCATTTGATAAGATCCAACCAATACCACTTTGTGAGATACAAATATAAATATAGAAATTCAAATAGAAATTCAAAATAACCCCTACCTCTGATCACTATTTTGATAGGTAATGTTATCTTTTGAAAACAGGACCGCCTAAGATAAACATGGCATAGTTAACATTAATTCTTTGCCCACACTTTCAAGTTTCAAAGAAGGCAACATTCTTCACACAGCAGAACGTCTCCTAATATAGAATATAAAATTCAAATCGTTGAGTGTAGGCTATATCATGCTGGACGCTGTGAGAGAGCAGACACGTCTTTACTAGTTTACATGCGGCCCGACACTATACTACGCTCTAACCACAGTTGTTCGACCATGTCCAGTAGTACATGCAGGTCAGCCGTTACGTAACTGCTAGAATGAACACACAATAGCGCTGGCCGCCACCTGCTTCCTTCGGAGGCCCCTGGCGAGTTATCTCGCCTCCCGCTTGATGAAGGTTAAAGTTGGGTTGGGCTGAGGGATAAAGTCATGTTAGATGAGACATCGGTGATGTGCACCATGTACGCAAAATGTGTGATTTGAAATAAGCCTCCCCCTAGTCTAGAAATTTAATAATCTAAACAATCTAACTATAATTATACCAGACGAAGCACTAATGTCAATTTGAATTACTGAAATTGTTCATATGCATACAGCTCCTCCATGGAACTTTATGTATGACAACCATACCATAATGACGTTCATGTGTTCCATGCCCTGAGTGAGATCAATGTGCGTATGTATGATCTGATACTGTGCCACATGCCAGCGAGCGCTATATTTGGTCTTACAACTACGAGTCTCTGCAAGTGTGTATGAGATGCTCCAGAGTCTACAAAGGAATTCGTGGACTTCTTCATCAATGCTTTCATGTTTTCAAAATAAGAAATGGATCAATAAACATCTCTCTCCCAAGCTGTTTACTTCGTCTACAAGGCTGGAAAGACTGCCCAACATCTGCTCCTATCAAGTCATTCAATCAAGAACAAATATATTTTTAATCTTTGTGCGCACCACTACCAGGGTTGTATAAAATGGGGGAGTAGGGAGCACCGCTCCCGGGAAATGACGAGCCTACTTGGGTCAAATAATGACAAGGCATATGGGGAAATGTTTCGCTCAAAAATGTACTCATGGGGAAGAAACTATAGTGTAACCCTGTTTCCCACATCTGTAGTGACAAATCTATCAATCCACAATTTCCAGAGTCTGGCTCTCCCAGTTCTCAGGGATTTTCAGCTAACACCAACCCACGTCTAACTAAAGCAGCTTCTGGTTTTTACTTGCACTAAAGCATTGTGTTGTGCACGGACATGCACGTCAGCACAGCACGGGTCTCCTTGGACAAGCAGAAGCCTCGCTTGGAGTAATCGATTCAAGACTCACGACCTCCAAGTTGGGGCACTATTACACTGGTCAACAAAATCCTCTTGAGTCCCACGCCTCTTCATGTCTCTTCATGATTCAATGCTGAGCACAAAGCATACAGATTTTTCAAGTCTGGTATGGTCCGGCTTGGAGTAAAGCTACGTACCCTAACTTCAGACTACAAAAAGGACCATCCTCTAACCACTTGGCCACATAGATACTATCAAAAATTGATGTTGATTTCTTGGTTTAATATCAATTTTAGAATCGTTAACTACAAATGAACTTACATCTTGGTCAAATTGCACCTGCATTCGTAAATCGTTGGGAAACACCAAGGATCCGTTGGCTGGCTGTAGTGAGCTAGCGTTGAGCTGTGGGGGTATAGCTGCAATTAGAATCACAATAATAGGGTCATATATAGGGCTCCAGTTACCATGGATAACGAAGGCTGGTTTGAGAGTGGATTTTGGTACTTAACACAAAAGGAGCCTCTCCTTGAGATAGGAAAATCCTAAATGGCCGCCAACCGCCATATTAGAAATTTGAATATTACCAAAATGTTGAACCATTCAACCTATAGACACAGGGCCGGCGTCACCGAGAGACGAGGGGGTAAATACCCACCACAATTATGTTTTATGTGCCTCTTTTATTCTCTGTGATTCCCTTTTGAGGGCCCATTTCCAGGGAAAGTCTATGAAAATGTGGTATGTAGACCTATAACCCCAAAATTGGATATAGTGATCTAAAAATATTTACGCAGTCGTATTTTTGTGTTTGTCTATGGCTTGGGCAGTGACCTCTAGGGGCCCTAACGGATGGTTACCAATACCCAACGGAAAGAGGGTCGCGCCGGCCATGCGACATGAGTTTGGGGTCGTTGTGTACTATTTCGATAGCGAGAAATTTATTACTGGTGTATATTTTGTGGTCATCTTTACCAATAAATCCAAGATGGCCGCTGTTTTGAATATTAAAATATGGAATATTTCACAATTATGGAAACACTTCAACTTATTCAATTGATATTTAGGTAGGATATTTCTTTCAGGTATCGATCCACCATTTCTGCAACAGGTGATTTGCTACCAAAATGTGTTATAAATTGTACTTACTTCCGGTGACCAAAGTAATGCAAGATTGTTGACTTACGGATCTGCAAAGGAAATAATACGTCCTAATATTAGTTTCACTGTTGTTGGTGTATGATTGATAGCGAACAAAACGGAATACTGCATTGGCTGTGACACACAGTGGTGAGGTAAAGTAGGTACCCCCAACTCCAGCTCGCTCCCTCCCCTCCCCCATTACGCTGCTCAACTGCATCGAACCTCCTACGTCAGACCCTTTCAGGGGCGGTTTTGGGGGGTATTAGGGTATTCATTGAATACTCCCTTCTTAAAGAGAAAATCAAATGTATAAACCACCCATAAATGTCAGCTTCCGTACTGGAAAATTACCCAGATACAGCTGAAACAACGAAAACACATTGATCCAGGCATGCTAACTTATCTTTTTACAGTAGCGTTACTCGTTGAAAGATAGCTATACCGTATTCAAATTGAATATTGATTACACTGCAGTGGAAAATGTTGTCACACTTTGCTGCATCGCAGCATCCAACTGAATGACTTATAACATCAAATAGCTCGCTGATCCCTCATATGTTAATTACTAAAGGTAATAAGATAACATTTTGAATACCTCCTACAGTGTTTCCACCTTCAAGGTAATTTCCCGAAATTACGCAATTTTATTTACTATATATTTCGAGAAATGTTCCAGGAAATGACAACATTTCGAAAAAGTTTGGGGGATGCTGAGATAAAGCAAATGAAGGTGATTTCATAATAAAGTTACTACGTAAACAACGATAAAATAGTTGGCAGTTTACACGGGACGGAAAGCGCGGATTGCTCACAACGGCCTAAAATCTATATATATCAGGAAATGGTCAATTGATTTCAAATTAGTTCGAGAAATTTTAGGATGTCACGGTTTCAGGAAATAAGTTTAACGATTTTGAAAATGTGGAAACATTTTCTCCTCTCAATATTTCAGGGAGGAGTAGAGACTGTCTGTTCCTAAGGTACAATACATATATATCTGATACATGGAAATCACATAGGCCAGTGTCGTTCACTGTATATAAACAATTACATTGTATCTCTCTAGAAACTGTCACAGAAGCGGTTCTTTGATTGGCTTATTGTGAGTTGATGCCTCTGTCTGCTATTGGAACGATACCGTTCACCATTTATTCATCATCATAATTCTTAAGCTTACACGTCGAGTTGCTGAGTGTCTAATTTACATTTGTTGTCAATTTAGATCAACTTCTATAGATTTCAAATTTCAACAATTTTAGCTAATAATTTCTTTTTGGGGTCAATATGAGGTTGTAGAATAGGAATGAACTATATACAACTGGTCGACTTTTACTGGTTAATGAACGTTCTAGAATTATTCTCGACTAAATTTAACTTATTAAGGGCTGAAGGGACTCGGCTATTCATTCAGGTACGTATGCAGAATTTTCTACCGAAGGGGGAAAATTGTATTCATGGGCGTGTCTCGGGGAAGGGGACCAAGGTGGTGTCCCCTCCCCTTTGAGAAATGTTTTGAATAGATGCAATCTGGTGCTATATTTCTCATCTTTTGAGTCACTTTTTATATTCACTAATTTCCATTTATTTTCTGTCTGAAATTTTCAGAGCCCGCCAACATTCAAGAATATTTACATGACAACATACTAATTTAATACGTAACTGTCGGGCGACTGACACCTGTCAGGGATAATAGCGTTTATACTACGCTGGTTATACGTGGTACCTTTTCCGTCATGGGCCTTACAAATGTCTATTCCATGACCATTGATTTTTTAAAGCAAAGTGGTTGAAGTTATATGTTTTCGGTACCTAGCCCTTGCCGGAAATCCAAATTTGTTAAATTGTCAAATGATTTCTCGATTACCCTCAAATTGACACAATTTGTACTTTCAGATAGGCTATGCCCTTTCACAAAAAAGCCGAATTAAAACCAACTAAGGTTGGAAAACACCTCAATATTGGAAAACATATTTTTTTGGAAGGCTATGTTCTTGAGGGGGAACACTTTCCGCGGATGAACATCAATCTAATGGTGGTACTATACCATAACAGATCGTGTTAAGGGGAGCTTCAACACTGCACTGGTGTTTGAACCCCAGTTAGGGTGACACCTGACTATAGACGAACTAAATATGGAATGATACACTATATTGTGGTAAACACTATTGCAGTACGTGCAGTCAATACCGGTAACTACCTCATCGTGACGGGGTTGATGACATTGGTAACAATTCCGTTAACAATCAGCGCGACGTTATGGACCGATTATTCAGTGCCTATTGTAGCCATGTACCTACCACAAAGAAAGTGTTTTTGTCACGATATCTAGTTATAGAATTAAAAATCAACATATTACCCCCCCCCCCCCGGGGGTATCACAATGACACAGGCTCAGGTTTTGGCCTGAATACAGTTGTTCAACTGAGGTGTACACCTTATGCAGCAGAACAATAACATTGTTTTGTTCTTTATTTGCAGTACCGTGCCTAACGCAAGCAAAAAGGTTTGTAGCTCATACAATGAAATATGTAAAGATAACTTTTTTAACCGTCATTCATACTTGTTGAAGGTCATAGTCATTACAACTGTATGATACATTTGGAAATATATACTGCTTGTAGGCAGGGATTGAGATAAGCAAGGACACAGGAGCTATAATAGCTCCCAGGACCCATAAATAGTTCCTGGTAGGCTGTAAAAATAGCTTTATGGGGTGGGGCTACAAATTTTGCCAAAAGAGCCCCAGGGGTAATAAATAGTCTGCACTGAAATGCCCTGATGTAATTCCATGAGAGATCTCCAAAAAGTGAACATATTAATTCAGGGGCGTTAATCCGGAGTGGGTCAGTGGAACAGAACCCCCTTCCCCTCCCCTACGTACACTTTTTTCAAGATGATCCCGTTGACATTAATATTTTCACACAGACAATATTATGATAATCGGATCATGACCCCTCACTTCTGAAAATTGATCGACCCCCGTGCCTATTATACATTGACCTGGATACTAAACATAACTCCAATGAAATTTTAACACTTCAGAAAAATTCCTCGCTCAAAAATAGTAGTAACCCCCATTCATCAGTTCCAGTACACATTTCTTCATTGACAAAAATGAGTCAGTCCTGGGTCGTGCAAAATAGCCCCTGGATCTTAATAAACCCTACTTTTCTTTAAAACAAACCTGTTCTTATATCAAACCCTGGTTCTGGACCTCATTAAAACAAAAGTCAGAGTAGGGACATAACAGATTTTTCATGAACAATTTTCTTGATCAAAAATGTTACACCATACCAGTTCACAATAACAGACCGCACAACTCAGATTTGAAATCTTCATTTAAGTCGCTGACACGGTTTGTACAACACACTGCAACCCTAGGGCCTAGGCTATTTTATATTTGCGTTAAAAAACGGTATGATCACTATTAGTGATAACACCTTAAATTTGTATGTCACGCCGGTGTGTGCTGACGACAGGTTGCCTAACCAATCACCACAATTTACCCGCATGAATGATCACGACTTATTTCGACTATTTATTGGATATAAGGTAGCATCCTGTTGAGACGTATTTCTTCATTAACTCTATGGGCTAACCCATGGCTGTTATCGGGCAGGGGGAATTTGCGCAACAATGGCCGAGGAGGCCCTTAGGGCAGCCCCTATTGTTCGCGACATTCCGGTAGCGTCACGCCTCAGTGCCCTGCACCGCTCTGATAGATGTATTATTTCGCTACCAGTTTCGAGCGTGTCTTGGCCAAGGGAAGAGGTAGGGTCACATGCGACCCAGAAATGGTCTATAGGGTTGATGAAGGAACTTCGAATATGTTGTTATTATTATCATTTAAAAACCAATTTTTAAATGAGGACAAAATTATAAAAAACTTACCCCACATTGTCACGAGCGGTAAAACAAAGTATTTCCTCTACTCCGATGGTTTCAGGTGTCCAGGTGATGTTAACGTGGTAGTCTGTATCAAGACCTCCCGGGTAGGGCAAAGCATTGGACTTCAGGACACCAGAGGGCGAAACGGTATCTATATCTGAAATACTACCATTCGAAGAATAAAACAATACTTATTCATAAAAACCCATTAGGCCTATTATATACCTTGATAAAATAGTCCACCTACTTGGTAAAGCTTGTGCGGAAAAAACAATAAAAGTATCGTAGCCTACACTACATTTTCCAATTTTCGAGAAAAACATTCTTTGCGTTTTTTCCCCTTTTTAATTAGCTGCAATATTCTTCTGTACATTATAATCTCGTTCTTCATATTCATAATTCTATGTGAAGACCAAACTTACATGAAAACAAATACTAATTGTCGAATGTGAAGATTCTAAAAAGTTCCTCTGAAAAAATTTAAATAGAGGTTACAGGCTCATCATAAAGTTTCACATCGTAATTGTAAGCATCGACTGCGTGGCTAAGTATATTGCGGCCGGGTGATCCGGAGTTCGACTCGGGGCCGGGTCGTACTAAAGACTTACAAAATGGTAGGTCCACCCACTGCCATCTTGTATACTCTGATGTTCGGCATGGCATAATGAAGTAGCGATAATAACAACGGGCGTTGAACTCGCCAATTGTTTTTTTTTTTATCCGTGAGGTAATACCGCACGGTACTCCATTGTTCAATGCTGAACACCATACAAGATCGTAGAATGGCACGGTCAATAGGGATATTCGCCAGCTCAATGCGCATGCGCGACAGCATCCATTTTTGTAATCCGACGATCGACAGATTATGCGAACAACGTAGTAGAGGCTCCGTATTGCAGATTGCTCGAAAATTATGTAGGCTACAGCAATGTATTAATCCTGGATGTGTAGCTTCAAAGAATGGACTGGTCTCAACACATCCACCTTGAACACTCAGTGCCCAGAACAGAGCTGATTGGCGGATTTCATGCAGGTCGTCCTCTCTGGCACCCACAATGTCGTTCCGACCAAGAGAAGAGTGCAGGGTGAGTGATGTATTACGTACACAGTACGGTATACATTCTGCATCCGTGATATACATGCAGTAACATTATGACGTAAATTGATGACGCCATGCACTGCAACTCCCGCGACGCAATTTCCTGAACAAATTGCATGGAGAATATCTACCCCTATTCGAACTGCAGTGCACATCTCCAGGTTACCCGACAGATGTTCTTCCCACTTGACCACGCAGTGCATCAATTCGAACAAAATTATGGCATATATCCTATATTCAGTTTATTGATGTGTTGAATATTAGTAGCCGGACAATATACTAGTGTTGGCACCATGTTCACATGCACATATAGGATTTGAGAAGTATGATTTGGATGCATTATTTACACCATCAGCATAATTGTGTGAAACGTGTTGTATTGTGAAAACCGAAAGCCATGCATGCAGAATATATAGGCCTACATGTCCCTCAACCCAGCTGAGCTACTGTTTGTATTTTACCTGACCTCGGGAGAACCTGTTCTTGCGACAATTGGCTCGTGGTAAGTGGTGTTTTCCGGGACTCCGACACAAGATCCTTGTACGCGTGTTGGTGGAACGAACACGGGCTGAGACACACAAGATTCCTGACCAGAAAACAGGTCCACTAAAAACTGGAGTGGTATTACACTGAGGGGTTCGGTGGAGTTAGTGGTTGGAAAATCCTGAATTTCGATCGCAACACCGTACAACCCGGTAGAGGTGAATTCATCAACGTTCCATATAAGCTCACACGTTTCCTGTCATTTGAAAATGTGAAGGTAATATGATTCACTGTTTTTTGTAGGCTTACATGTATGTGATATCAACAGCTTAAAACAAGATATCCGAAGTATTTCGCTACTATTTATTATATAGGCAATATTTAAAGTGCAAAATGCCATAATATAGACATGTGCGATGCTGTTGAAAATTTTAAACGAAATTAACATTACATGATATTGTTTGTAAATAGCCGCTCTCTTTGGCCACATTCAGTCTCTGTGAAATAGACGTCTCTAAATTATTAGAATTTGTTAATGGCATTTGCTCTTAGTGATAGCAATACATTTGTCCATCGGAGGCTATGGACATCGGGTGAAAATATCTAGTGACAACCCATTTAGTATCAATTGTAGTCATAAGAGGAATTCCCTTGTTATCATGACGGATCTTGTAGTCAAATGTCAGATTTAATTATTAAATAAATAAAGTAAATAAAAAATACGTAGAACTAAGTAAATTTGACAACAGTGTTATTTACCGGTAAGTGGTAACAATTATAGGAAACACCTAATTCGTCCAGCCTTATTTTTACTTCATTTGCCACGTCGAGTACGAACCGTCTTTGATTTTTTACAAGCTCACGCATACACACGCAAACACAAAGCCACACCTACTTAAATTCGTAAGCATTCGACAAGAATAAACAAGGGCAAAATATTGTAAAGACTTACTTCATTCAGTATGGCTCCTGGTAAACGACTACATATTCCCCCGCAGCGCCGGGTTGCCCAAAAACACCGAATATCGTCGCCGTCTGGATCCGAAACTGAATAAAAATAGTGATTCATATATAGGCTACATCATCCGGATTTTCAAACAAGGATGGATTGAACACTAAATTACACACAGCCGAGTCTAAGATTGTTGTAAACATTGAACGAAGGATACAACAAGGTTGAGGGTGGATGGTTGAAAGGGTCCTGAATTTGACTGTAAATATTGCTAAATACGAACAATTCGTAGGCGGGTCTTACATTGATTTACCTACAAAACTGAAAATAAAAAAGGTATCATTAATGTGAAAAATGAAGAAGATGATTGTTTAAGATGGTCTTCAAGAAGAGCTCTATTTCCAGTAGGTAAAAATTCGAACAGACCAAGCAGTTATCCAAATGATAACGGGTTAAATCCTAATGATATAAGTGCTCCAACCCCTATTTCCCAAATAGCCTATCTCAAGTAGAAAAACAAAATAATGTATCTATTAATGTATTTGGTCGGGAAAATAAGGCAGTTGGGCCATACCATATTTCAATCAACCAAATACAAAAATGGTTGATTTGATGCTCATTGAAGAAAATAAGAAATATCATTACACATGGAAAAAAGTTTGGGCAGTTCATTGTACGATCAAAGTAAACATAAGTGTAAGAAATATCCTCGCAGAAAATGTCTATATATTTCTTCTTCAGAAGACATTCTTGAGAGACACAAAAAGTCTGTAATGGTATTGGAGACAGAGCCGCAACAATTAAAATGCCAGAAAAATTGTGCAAAATAAAACCTAAGGATTCTCAAAAAAAATACACACGTGGAAACATAATTTAATTTAAAAATTATGACAGACAGATGAAGGTTCCCTTTGTCATCTATGCAGATTTCGAATTTAATATCTCTAACATTCAAGGTCCTGCTAATAATCCCAATAAATCACACACACAAAACACACACAAGCACGATGTATCGAGTTATTGCTATACCATTGTAAGATGTGATGGGAAGACAAGTCAGCCAGAGGTAGGCTATACAGATGCGCAAATGCAGCAAAACATTTTTTGGATTCCCTTCAAATAAGAACTAAATTAAATAATACAATATTCGAGGACCAAAATCTATTGTTATGACATCAGATAATGAAGCAAATCACAAAAGTGCGACACATTGCCATATTTGCAGAAGGGAACCAGTACCTTATCCAGGTCAATAATGTAATTAAATACGTTAAAAAAGATTACCTCAAGGCTATCATCAGTTTTGAACGGCAAGAACTTGTATTTGATCTAAGCTCAGCAACATTTGGTTAGTACCTTAGAACTTGGTAAATGAATGTACCAAACATCCACAACTAAGAGTAGACCCAAAGATGTTTTTGGATAATGTAAAATCGATAATAAAAATGAAACTAATTGAAGAATATTATAAACTAGGACGTTTCAAGTTTCAACGAACAATAAAAATGAAATTTGAAAAATAAAGAAGGATAGAACTATAGATGTTGCTTAGGCATATTTTAATAGTCACCAGCTCTCAATTTCAAACAAGGATGGATTGGACACTAAATGACACACAACCGAGTCTAAAATTCTTGTAAACATTGAACGATGGACACAATGTTCAGTGTGGATGGTTGAAAGGGTCCTGAATTTGACTGTAAATATTGCTACATACAAACCATTTGTAGGCGGGTCTTACATTGATTTACCTACAAAACTGAAAAATACAGAGGCCCAAATGCAGCAAATCATTTGTTGGAATCCCTTGAAATAGAAACTGAAAAATAATAATACAGTATTCGATAACCAAAAATGTATTGTTATGACATCAGATGATGAAGCAAAGTACAAAAGTGCAACGCATCGCCATATTTTCAAAAGAGAGTGGGGGGGGGGGGGGGGCTTTCACAGGATAGGCAAGCTCATACAAGCTGATTTTGTTTTTTGACAGTTATTTATCATGTCCAGCAAAGGGCATGATTTCGAGGGGTTGAAGATTTCTTAGTGGAACTTTTGAAGGTAATCAAAAGTTATGGGTTCTGCCCGGGACTGGTTGAGTGCCGGTAGGACCATCTAAGCGTAGCGCCACCATTGGTTGGCGCGGAGCGTAGCGTATAATCGTTTTTCCCGATATACCCTCCATATTGCAAGAAATGGCACTTCCCAGGTCTTGTAAGCTGCATTCATACAATCATGATATTGAGAACTAATGTTTGAACAGTTCATTTGAGTTTCTGTCTAAAGTCAGTGCCGGTCGGAAAACAAAATACTTGTAAAAGACGATAGCCACATCACAGAGGAATACAGGGGTGCAGCTCATGATTTCTGTAATCTAAAGTTAAAAATACAACCATGTAAAACAATAATTGCTGTTGTTTTTCACAATCTTAGAGGTTATGACTCTCATCTTATCATGCAAGCTATTAGTACCACAATTTTGTTTTTGTATTCCCAACAATGTGGAAAAATGTTTGTCTTTCAACATTTAATTGGGCAATTAAGATGTATAGACTCGCTTCAATTCCTTAACTCACCATAAGATAATTTGGTTGAAAACACTGACAAAAATGACTTACGAATGACAAAGAAGATCTATTCACATCCAAAGAAATTCGATTTGACAATCCAAAAAGGTGTGTATCCTTATGAATACATAATTTTTTTGGAAAGATTTGAAGAAAAATATCTTCCAACCAAAGAAGCATTTTACAGTTCATTAAATGGCACCACCATCACGGATGACAAATATGAACATGCGCAAAATGTGTGGGTTCCTTTTGAATGTCAAAACTTGGGTGATTATCATGACCTATAGTTAAAAACAGATGTATTGTTGCTGGCAGACTTTTTTAATAAATTAGACAAAAGTCTATGGAAACTTACAAATTAGACACTTTACTTCACCCTACCTGGTTTGAGTTTGAATGCCTTACTTCAACATTCAGAAATTAAATTAAAATTACTAACCAATATCGATCAACACTTGTTCGGAGAGAAAGGTATTCGAGGTGGTAATATAATTGTTAGTAAAAGTATTCAAAAGCTAACAGTAAATATGTACCAGACTACAAACCAAATGAGCCGACAAAGTTTATGCAGTATCTCGACGCAAATAATTTTTACGGTTGGGCGATGAGTCAATACTTAACGGTGCAATAATTTGGAATAACATACTAAACATGAAACCAGATTTAGACACCGGGTACATAATAGAAGTCGACCTGGAGTCCCCACAGCACATACACGAATCACACAATGATTATCCTCTAGCCCCAGAAATCTTAATTCCTAAAAAAGAATGGTTCTTAGATTATCAATTACAATTACCAGAAGATTCACCAACTCCAAATATTGCAAAACTC
>JAODUJ010325113.1:0-15268 GCA_027564615.1 Psolus chitonoides
CATACACGCACGCACGCATGCATACGTACATACATACATACATTAATAATAATAATATTATGAATAATGGACCTTTTTCCCTATTATGAATAACGAACCTTTTTTGCCATTATGAATAACGAACCTTTTTTGCTATTATGAATATCGGTCTTTTTTTCTATTATGAATAACGAACCTTTTTTCTTATTATGAATAACGAACTTTTTTGCCATTATGAATAACGGACCTTTTTTTCTATTATGAATAACGGAACTTTTTTCTCATTATGAATAACGAACCTTATGACCAAAGACCCTTTTTGTTGATTACGATCAGCGACCCTTATAACCAATGACCCTTATGACTAAAGAACCTTATGAACAATGACCCCTATGGATAAAGACCCTTATGAATATCGAGCTGTACCACACACCAATGGTCTAAATTGAGGATTACTGACTCACTCGAAGTTGGCTGCAAGAATCTCACTATAATTTTGAGGGGCGGGATATAACAATAATAACTTGGGACTGGATAAACGTAAATACTACGTAGTCGTAGTTGTTGCATCATATGACGTCACATGAACTGTCTATGATCTAGGTCGCTTAGATTAGGGTAATGTCGATCAAGCAGGTGTCATAGAGATTGCCATGCCCTTGACAATGACTAATATTATGGGACAATTCAATTGAAGCAAAATTTAGAATCGAAAGTACGGGCAATGAATTGAACCTATGAATTTATGTATTGAATATGGCTGTAAAGAAATATATAGTTCAGCTCATGTCATTGAAAATTTACTAATATGTATTTAAATATTACGCACCTACTTACTAATGGAACTGTTTATTTCTAATTAGGAAATTGAGATGTCCTAGTTTAAGCCGATTTGAATGTCCGGATCATCCGGATGGATGTTACCCATTAACCGACAGGCGCGTAGCCAAGGCCAAGGTGAATCACCGAACAATGAACTGGAGAAGTGGTCCAGAGAAATTATAACAGTGAACTACATCATCGTTAAGGGGCTTATATACGATATTAGTTATTATATAATACAAACACACACAAAATCGTGACAACTCACACGGTTTTCCCCGCTATCTCCACCATCGTTGAACTGGAAATATTGACAAACGATAAATAATCAATTAAATGATTTACACAAACATCATTCCATACACCACTTGGGTTTGCTATAAGGTGCCGGTACTATAATATGCTTGAAACACAAATCATGGTTTTGACATTAAAAGAATACTTTTCTTTCCCACAAAAAGGGAGATCTTGCTATATGTATTTCCATATTTAGTCTTCAAACAAGAAAGCCAATGGCTTTGAGATTCCTTGCCTTAGGAGCAAACTATGATACAGTGGACATAATTGTAAGTCTTATTTGGTTGACCACTGATCTCTATATAACACAACAGGTATAAGCTCAATTAGGTTTGCTCTGTCAACTGTGACGAACAGACAAACAAATTTGAGCTCAACTGAAGTTGGCCGTATCATGTTATTGTGTTTCATAGGGTTTTCACTATTTTACCTCTGTTCATCAACAAAAACAATGGAGAACAGGTGGTAAATATGATGATGAGTAGCCTACACATACCAAGTAGGAGCTCAATTGAAGTTTTCCTTATTGTGTTATGTTTACACGGGTTTCGATGTTTGACCTCAGTTGAATTCAAACGACTTTCGAACCTCCACCAAAACAATTGGGATCATGTACTCACGATGGGTAACCAATATACAAAGAATGATCTTCATTCAATATCATCTTATCTATTTATAGTGTCTAAAAATATAGTATTTGACCTATGTTGACCTCGGGTGACATTTGAACTCCACACGCAGGTGCGGCGCTCGCGGCACCACTTTTATGCCTCTTCTCCCCAAAAACAGATAAAAACAGGCAAAATACCACAGAAAACAGAAACTCGCCGCACAGTTTGTACATTCCTCCTTCGTCGCCGCACCATTAACATATCCGGTGCGACGGCGCTGCAATAGAAGTGGTGTACTTACTATGAGGGACATATAAAAAATAAGTATAAACCCAATTGAAATTTTCCTTAATAAGTTATGGTGTTTACCTCTGTTGACCTCAGCTGACCTTCGATGTCCACAACTAGGCCAAGCAATCTAGCTGATTTTTTCACTTAACGTGGAAATAATTGCAACAGAATTTGGTTTCACTAAACTGCATGTCTTTGAGGTCTCCAAAATACCACACTAGAAGTCCCAAGAAATCGCTATAGGGGAAAGACACCTAATTTGCATGAATCCAAAATGGATGCCAAATTTCAGTATGTTGCTATATCTAGGCCTGTAGGTGACCAATTTGAGTGATTTCAAATTTTGGAGGGGGGTTTATAAAGACAATAAGACATTTGTGATGGTTTATAATTTGTTTACAGTGATAGCTCATTAGCATATTTCCAAAATAGCCACCAAATCTCTATATTTTACATGGATTTTGAATAGATTTTGAATACTTTGAATTTCTTGAGTAAATACTTTCAATTGGTGTTTTTGAACACAAACTTGCATTTACATGAGCTGGTATACAGTTTGAATAAGTGAGTAGCTCACTCAGTTTATTTTGAAGATGACTGCCAAATAGCTACATAGCTGTCAAATCTCAATATCCTGTCATATAGGCACTTGGGAGTCGACTTTGTCTAAGCTTAGCAACATGAGGCTGTTCTGTAATTATATTATTTTACTGCTGTGACGTGTAGGTAAATCCATGCAAACTTATATACCAACTAACCAGTCAAATATTAAATCTGGTAGTAGTGAGTTACAATATTAATACACGGTATACACCTCTGCAAACAACTGCAAAATACTCTCAATTTTGGTCTACTTTTCACTACTTCCAGATTTCCGATCTTCATCCCTCTTTCTATATATATATCCTGATGCTGTAGAGTATTTTGCAGTTGTTTGTCGAATCTCCATCTGATTACCCCCAATATACCATGTTCATATATCACTGTCATTGGTGGCTTCTGCTCATCCCTCAGCTCAGCAAAGTTCTTTCACAGACACTGTAGGAAATATTGCGATGTCATAGTTATTTCACGTATGTCAAGTCGGTTGTGCTATCAATTGTGCCTTGTTGTTTCCCTTCATGGTAATATTCTTTGTTATTGGTTGGCTCTGCAACATTGCATGTCTTTGCTGCAGAAATAGTATTACATGCAGCATGCAGCTAATGTGTGCCTACGGGCTGCTCTGGAATCAGCCATGCCAGTCAACATATGCTGCACATACTGCAGTTCTGAGCCTGCCAACAGGTGCCCAATGCTTCCCAGAAAGTTCATCTCTACGAGAACCCCCGCGAGTCTGGATAATTATAAGCGTTTTCCAATGTAATGGTCAAATTTTAGTAGGTAAGTAGTCGCATCATCGTTACAAAAGATTGTCTTGGGTAGCCACGACGTAGCATCCGCATCTTCTAAGCCATTTGTTCTGGGAGGTGTGACGGAATAGGGACCACATGGAAAAACTAGGTGTGGTGCTAGATCTGCTGTCTTCCACTAATCCGAAGGTCAACTAGTCTGAAGGTACATGGGTCCTGTAAACCGAGAATCCTCTAGTACAGTATAGCATACAATACGGCACAAGATTCCAATGCCCATTCCTACCTATACGGTACTGGATATTCGAACTAGTGAACCCCTGAATTAGTGCACCATGGGACTAGCGAACCCTAGTTATTGGAATAGGGGACTTTCGGACTAGTGGGAATCTCCCACCTGTATGCGTGATGTGTGAATTCCTCAAACGATGATTTTGGTAGTCCAACATCATGCATCAGTTTTATTTATCATGGGCGAAATGCTAAGTTTTAGCCATAATAGGCCTATAGCGGTATATAGACATTTGGCGACCATCGTGTAAATATACTAATGAGCTATTCATTCAAACAAATTTTAAACCGCCCCACATGTCAAATCCCATCTAGAATTTTTCATCACTTAAATTGGTCACCTATAAGACTATATGGTGTAGCATAATGCCAAATATAAAAAGATTAGTGTCTCAATGATGGGATATTGATATTTGACAGCTATGTAGCTATTTGGCGGCCATCTTGCAAATATATTAATGAGCTACTCACTTTATCAAGCTCTAAACCGGCTTACGCAAAAATACTCACCATATAAAATTCAAAGTATTCAAATCCCTATAAAATTCATGTAAAATATAGAAATTTGGTAGCCATTGTGGAAATATGCTACTGAACTATTCATTTAAATGAACTGTAAACCATTCTAAATGTCTTGTTGTCGTTATAAACCGTCTTCCAGAATTTCAAATCACTCAAACTGGTCAACTACCGGCCTAGATAGGCCTATAGCAAAACACTGCAATTTGGAGGCCATTTTGGATTTTTGCAAATTAGGTGTCTTTTTCCTGTAGGGATTTCTTGGAACGTTTAGTGTGGTGTTTTGGAGACCTCAAAGAAATGCACTGTAGTGAAATTTTGTTGTTGCAATTATTTCCAAGTTGAATATAATTTTGCCTGTACTAAACAGAAAACTGGACGGAAAATCTACTAACTGTGATGAACACATATACCGAGTATGAGTTCGATTCACCTAATCAAATTATGGTGTTTACAAGGTTTTCACTCTTTGACCTCTGTTGACCTCTGATGACATTTTACCTCCACCAAAAACAACAGAGATCATGTACTCGCTGTGTGTAATCCATTATAAAAAAAATGATCTTCGTTGATTGTTGTCTTATCAATTTATAGTTACAAGCAATGTATATATTCAGATGCCATTTGACCCAAGAAAAACAATAGGGACCATATACCATCTGTAATCTACCATCCAAGTATGGGCATCATTCGGTTATCGTGTTTTCAAGGAGGCCTGAGAGATCGAAACACACA
The DNA here is from genome assembly GCA_027564615.1 of Psolus chitonoides. Lineage (NCBI taxonomy): Eukaryota > Metazoa > Echinodermata > Holothuroidea > Dendrochirotida > Psolidae > Psolus > Psolus chitonoides. Next base: position 4,898 of record JAODUJ010325113.1, read on the forward strand.
CACACATGCGTTACAGCATAGATTCCTTCAGCTCCTGGCTGGGGATCAAAAAGTCGAATCGATTTAGTATTCAATCAATGTGAAATCAATGTTGGTACGCTACCTTACAGGTGCTGGGTATTTAGAAATTATAGTCTATATTACCGGTATATTTTGAAAACAGGGATTTTACAAGATAGCGATCACACTGAGGGCTTTAACGTTGGTTCTGTATCGTAGGCCTACAATATTTGTAATAGAGTGTTTAAGTTGTGTGCTACAGTAAATATAACCCCATAGACTGTACATTTTGTGGTAATATAATGCGGTATAAAATCAACCTTGGTTTGTGCTTCAAAAGGCGCTCTTATAATTACCACTAAACACTCAAAAGAACTCTTACATCGACTTGATATATGCGAAGGCTAACATAGCAAAAGAGGAACAATTCGTTCCGAAGCCACCAAACCAAGTGTAAAATGTCTCGAGGGCAACAAGACTCAGGAAGAAAGAAGCCGCAAGTGCCGGTAAATTGAACTATGTTTGACCGCAGTCAGGGTAACACATAATGATGGATGCATCTAGGGAGGAATGTTACACTACAGTCGATGTTGCTCAAACTTCGTCATTGATATAAGGGTTGCCAATTGCAGCTTCTTTTTTCTTGAGTTTTGTCGGGCTTTAAATTAAAGATTACTCAAAGCAAGGACAAATGAACTGAGTATTAACATCTCCGATAACTCTTCCGGCGGCCAATACCGGGATATCTTGGCCACAATCAAGCGGGATGACGTCACGGAATCCGGCTGAGATCTTGACTTCATCAATAGTTACCGCACAGGAAACCATCTCATCTGAGTGAGGCATAGTCCACTGTTGGCAGGAGCAGTGACGAGCATCACATTTGATTTTATCCACGACTGAGCAATAGTGGTTGCTTCGTGTATAACCATCGCAGAAATCAAAACCGTTTGCCCCTTTGTATGACACCAAAATGTCGCCAAACCAAAACTCGTAAATTTCTTCACGGATGACCGGTTCAGGTGCCTTACATGGAACGGGCTCACTGTAGGTTATTCGTATCTCCTCACCCCCTTTAACCATGACAACTTTGTCTTTCTCTATGTTAATTTCATCCATGGGTATGTACGGAAAGGAAGGGTTTGGCTTCGGAAATTCACCTTGTCGCCCATCATAGTAAATCGCCACAGCTAATGAGTAACGAGATGGCTTGGACGGTGAATCTGTGAGGAACGGAATACTTATAGAAACCTCGATCCCAGTGGTAGACAGATTGCTGCAAGGGATGTCTGCCTCGGACTCTTCGAAATCGTAGAATTGTACGACTCCGAAATCAATGCATATGAGGTGATGGTCAGCGGTGAGATTTATGAACACTGTTTCCGCAGGAAGATATAACCTTGGACCTGTTCAAATAAAATATAATAAAATAATAACTCGTCTATAGTCCGGACAATTCATAAATGTATAAGCAATGAGCTGCATTTGTTTGTCTTGTTTTCTTAATTTGGCTCATATTTGCTCGAACCGGCAGGAAGAATACGGAGGGGTGCTGCAAATCTTGTTGGACCACTTCGCGCAGTAAAATGCAATTTTGGGAGAAGACTGGGAGCTACAGACTCATGGTACGCTAGTGAGACGTTTACTTTTCGCCAATTTTTCTGAAAAGTGAATCGGTCTTTTACTGCGTCAAATATGAGAATATCAACGACGTGGGGCCAAGGTCTTGCCTATGAGCCCTTTGCTGTGTCCTGTGTACGAAGCCCAGAGCCGGATTAAGCTTTTGGGAGGCTCCAGCAAATTTTTGTGAGAGGCTCTTATATTTTAGTGAGATCAATTGGTATCGAATAACGCCGGATACGTATTCACACAAGGCATCAATTTTTACAGCGTTTATGATAGCAGTAGCGTTCATTAGTCCGGGATTGAGGGGCACCAACCAAAATTAAATTGACACCTGAAATAAAGGCGCACTTTTTTTTAAATGAATCATGGTATCCGATCATCTGCACAAACAACATCATATAACTTCTGCGAGCAACAAAATAAATGGGACAAGTGCAATGTTTGGGTTATAGATGGCATATTGGGCACAAATGACATCAAATGTCATCATAATAATAGATGTAGAAATATATTCGGGACTGCTATGCGAAGCGCCCAAAATGTTAGTTATAATGCTCGATCTTTAGGTTATAAACAGTATATTCGGCACAAATGACACCAAATGTCATTATACGCCCACATTACTTTAGATACCAGTAAAATGGTAGACACTCCACACCTCTACATACGCATCGCTCCCAATACGTGCCCGCGCAGTATCATTATCAAGTACTATGCTGACCTAGCCTGTTTTACCCCCATCACCTTTCAGGCTGTGGCACTATGACATGCGGAACGGGGGCGGGTGCTGAGGGAGGAGGATCATATCCGTCGAGAAAGGTGTATATAGAATTAAGGTATGTTCAGCCTTCAATATTTGTCTATGTGTGTGTGTGTAGTTGTTACCGTCTTACTCCCTTTGCCAGGACTCGGACGTTACCTTGCTGAAGCAAGTATTTTAGTTTTGGCAATGTAGCACTGTTATAACCGTTAATGTGTACAAACATTCACACCTTTCGATGTTACAATAGTTTCTGGAAAGCTATTCCATTCATTCACCACTCTCTGTGGAAAATCATATATTCTGAAATCCAGTCTGCAACGTTTGCTCAGGAGTTTACGACGATGTCCACGATTTGTTGTAACGTTGTAATGAGGGTATGAGAAAGATAAACTCATCGGGCCTGGCAACTGAAGATCAAGCCTAACTTGAACAAATATGGTCACTTTTTGAAAGCCAGCTCCAAATCAAGGTCAATTTCAGATTACATCGACTCAAACAGAAACAAAATGAAACTCTGGACGAGTTTATCAATCGTTGTCGTGAAAAAGCAAAACAGTGACATTTTTCAGACGAATAACTATCAGAACGTATCGTTGAATTTGTCATTGTTTCTACATCTTTTGATTCTTTCCAGAAAGATCTACTTGAATCACCCCAGGGACATGCCATTGACAAGGTCCTGGAAGAAGGGCGTAAGTATAAAGCCGTGGTCGCAAGCAGGTAGTCATTGCAAATGCTCAATTCAGGTGCGTCAGTAAACTCTCTATAAGTTTTAAGCAGGGGTGTTAAAATTGTAGGCTGTCACACCCACCTACGAAATATCCAGCTAGTTTTGATAAGTGCAAGGCGTGTGGCACCAAAGGTCACTGGGCCAGAGGACTTACGCTCAGAAACTGCCCGTGATCCGAGCCTAAGTAGTTTGTGTCAAGTCATCAACACTGGATGGCCCACCTCGATCAAAGAACTACCCTGTGAGCTTCGCCAGTATTGGTCTCTTCGTGTTCAACCTAGGATATCCGACAGCGTGATATTCAAAGGAAGGCAAGTTCTAGTTCCAAAGCCTCTCCAAGCAAACATCCTAAACCAACTCCACACTAGTCACATGAGAATTGAAAAGACTAGACGTCTCGCTAGAGAATCGGTCTACTGGTCCCATATCAACTAAGATATCGAAAACAGCGGAAAGAACCACTGGAGCCTCATGACATTTCTCCAGTCCTATGGACCAAGTTAGCTACATATCTTTTTTCGATTGGAAGAGATGACTATCTGCTAATCACTGACTACCACTCCAAGTTTCCAGTGGTCTATAAGCTAACAACCACAACAAGTGCAGCAGTCGCACAACGAACTGCCAAAAAAATAGTATTTTTTGGTCCACCTAGCGATATTATCTCAGACAATGATCCCCAATATATAGGACAACCATTCCAGGACATGTTTAGAGAATGAAGGATCACTCACACAACTTCTTCTCCCCGTTATCCAAGATCAAATAGTATTGCAGAAAAAATGGTCAGAGCGGTCGCATCTCTCATAAAGAAATCTCAACAGACAAATCAAGACATACAGATTGCCTTGCGAAATCTTTGAGTTACCCCATCCGACCCAGACTTACCTTCACCTGCCGAAATGCTTTTTGGAAGGCCGATCAAGACGCCTCTGTAAAGTCACCACCACCCAGACGCACTACATCGCTCATCAGAATCTCACAAAAAGCTTCTGCAAAAATTCGAAGCTATGAGAAGGAACCATAACAGCCATGCATGAAAAGAACTTCCACCTTGATATGAAGGTCAAAAAGTCAAAATCATACACTTCGAAAACAAAACTTGGACACCAGGAGAAGTAACTAAAGTTTGCGCTGAACCAAGATCGTATGAAGTGTCGACCCTAAACGGAGCAAGGTCGAGAAGAAACAGATCACACCACAGAGAACGATCTAACATGGATGTTCAACTTCTATTAGTTGAAGGTAACCCAACGGCATCCACCTGTGTTAGAAAGCAGTCCCAGGAAACCAGACAACAGTCCACCAAGAGACGAGACCACCACATGCGAACCAGATGATGTACAGCACAGTCGTAAACGGCTGCGCAGCTTTTTTAGAAGTAACAACTTGTCAACCCCAGAAGAGTTTCAATCGACAAGATCAGGAAGCACCATTATTCCACCTGTCAGATACCAAGACATTCATAACATACATTACACATACACATATTACACATACACATATTACACATACACATTGGCAACCCCAGGAATTATTATCATCCGCCATGTTAATCGTCACGATTAAACATTCAAGTTGACATTATCTACCGCTTCGGCGTATCATTTCAGATGGAACTGATGATATGATACAAAATACAGTCATCTGCGAACATTCTTCTGGTGGATTGCATAACCGTCGGCAGATCATTTATATAAATGGAGAAGAGCAAGGGTTCTAGCACTGTACAATGGATAACCCTGAAGAGACAGTGTTAAGCGAGGATTTAGCACCATCAATATCACAACAGACTGAGTGCGATTGCTCAAAAAAGCATTTATCTAATTGAGATTTTTTCAGAGATTCTAGTGTTGAAGCTTATAAGCAAGTCGTCTGTGGGGGGACCTTGTCGAAAGCTTTACTGAAATATGTAATCACCACGTCAATCTGAGACTCACAGTTTAGGTTTCTAGCTAGATCATTAATGGTTATTGCCAGCTGTGTTTGCTGAAACCATGCATGTTGCTCATTGGTCAAAAGCTGATGGACATCCATATAGATCGGTATATGGTGATGAATAATATGTTCCAATAACTTGCAGAGTATTGAGGTTAGTAAAATTGGTCTATAATTACCAGGGTTTGTACGGCTACCCTTCTTAAAAAGTGCGGTAACAACAGTAGTATCCCAATCTATGGGTAGATGCCCAGTGCTGACTGATTTCTGGTATCTGGTTGTGAGGATTGGTGCAATGGTAGCTGAGCACATTTTAAGATTATATGGAGAAATACCATCAGGGTCACATGATTTATTTACATTTAGTTCATCCAAAAAATCTTCACACCAGTTTCTGAAATGACCAAGTCAGGTATGGAATGATTTACAGCAGGAGTAGGTAGAGATGGTCTTACATCAGTATTCTCTTTGGTGAATATGAACAAAAATACTTATTGAGCAGCTCAGCCTTTTCAATAGAAGAGGTGACAGTTGAATTGCCATCAATTAGAGTGCTGATGTTAGACTAGGTTGGGGTGGCTTTAGCCACCCTGGTCTCCTCCCCCTGGCTACGCCTTTGCCTCAGACCTGATTGATTAAAGTAGGTAAAGGTCAATTTCAGTCTTTGAGTTTAAAACAATAACCTAGATTCATTTTCACACAGATGGTGCTATATAATGTCCTACAAAGATTAAATCAATTGGAGAACATCTAATTTGAAATATTACCCCCAGACTGAAGCTACTTCAGTCACCCCCTGCACGATCACATATATCCAACCATCCATCAATGCATTTATTGCGCACACCATTGTACACCATTGTTGTACACCGTTGACTCGTACTCGTACTCATGACTTTTTACTCGTATCCATAGCCAGTGTATTCGTACTGGTTCTAATGGCTTTGGACTCATACTCGTACTCAGCCATTTTTGAAATCATGTACTCATACTCATGGGTTTGGTACTCATACTCGTACTCGATGTCTTGTACACGTACTCAACACTACAAGTTTGGATATTGGCCTACTTTTTCAAATTCGGCAGGTAAAAAAAGATGGCCTAATTGGGCTTATGCAGTATCCTATGCGAAACGTGAGGGGCTGACGTATTCCGTCAGTTGGTCACGTTTTTTTGGCTTGCGAGCACGCCAGCGCAAATACTAGTCTAGATTGATCGACAGCCGACTTCACGTGATTGACAGGCACGTAGTTAATTGAGAATATTAGGCCCCTCTATTTTTCACGAAACCGTGCAAAGGGGGAGGGGTTTGAGCTCTTGATGCACCGATTCTGGACGTTAAATCAATCTAGACGTAATGGTCTCCACCGGAAGCTTGGTGGAGGTGACATCACAAGAGACCCCTGCGTCAAGATAATCTAGACTAAGTCGTATAATGTGCGGCTACACGGTCGGACACACTTCACCCATACATAAACACGCACACAATTACGCTCTAATAGCACGCGCGTTTCACTCCAGATGCATATGCAGTTCCAGTCCTCAGTCTGTCGACTTAGTGTTACGGTCACTTTGGTGCTTCCCACACTGAGTCGGCAATAACAACCACAAACAAGTTGAGATTTTGGATCACTGATGGTGCTTATGATTTCATAATCAGTTTTCCAGTTGAGCCAGCAGCACTGCCACTGTAGAGTAACTGTGCAACTGAATTTCAAAATCTGTGTCCATGAAGGATTGAATATGACGTCACAGATGAGAGGGTTTTACACCAGCCTAAAACATCGTATAGGCTAATGAATGGTTATGAGTGCAATAGTAAAAATATTACATTCGTTGAAAGATTGAACGTTCCAGCCAACGAGGCGAAGCCGAGGTGAATGGAACAAGTTCAATCTTTCCACGAATGAAATATTTGTACTATTGCACGAATGAAAAAACATTCATTATTTGTTTTATACAACACCTTGAAAAACATCAGTGTACTTACATTCTGATAATGATAACCCCTGCAATTTGATTCTTGACTTCCACAATTAAAACAGACATTTTTATAGTGCAACTAACTACGATCACTGCTATCATCGTACTTTGTTGAATCAAACACAGTGCGTGAGGTGGTTTTCAGCTCGTGTCATAATGATTCGTCTGTGAGACTGTGACGTGATAATACACACGTGCGTTCAGACCATCATTTTTTTTACTGAACGCGCGGTTTGATCCAAGCGTGCAATAGTATACAAATAACGAATGGTTATGAGTGCGATAGTAAAAATATTTCATGAGTTGAAAGATTGAACGTTCCATTCAACGAGGCGAAGCCGATAGTCAGGTCCACTGTGTAATTTCGTTCATGTTTTTTGGAAACTATTAAAACTACATATTTTTGTAAACTTTACACTATAACTAATCAGATGCCATTGTGGCGGCCATCTTGGATTTTTCAAAATGACGCTCTTTTTATACAATTTTTCCAATATCGACTCCTAGATCACCTATGATCGAGATTCTAGTTACTAACGATACCTTTTTGGGGGCAAGGAATCCAATGGTGCCAATTAGAAGCCAGTACAGGTGATCAATGTTACAGATTATGGCGGCCTTCATGGATTTTTCAAAATTACCTTCTTTTTATACTATTTTTCCATTATTTCGATACCTAGATCACCTAGGATCATGATTCCAATAGCTAAACCTACATTTTTGGGGCAAGGAATCCAATTGTCCTACATATCATCATCGTCATCATCGTCTTTAGTCTCATCATGACTATAACTAGCAATTGGGATATTCCGAGAGTTGACATCGTTCTGGCAGTCAGTGGGACACTAACATAACTGCGTGCAAGGTAGATCCTGTGAATTGCACGAACATCTGCGTGAAGAACAGTCTGTTTGCATTGACATCTGACCATCTCGATGATCGCCCCTGGTGCTGGGAGGGACTCAGTTGTGAGTGACTCCAGCTGGCCAGTCTTGTCCTTCTAGTATCCATTATGTGAAGGGTCAATGAACTCTTGCTGGGCAACGTCGGCCTGACCCCACACTCTTGCCTGAATATGGGCTCTTAAGACACGTTGCTTGAAAGCACCAAGTGTGGGTGGAAGCTTGTCACTTTCTGCCATGTGCTTGCAGAAAATATACCATCTCAGTTATGAGATAGTGTAATGCCCTTTGGTGAGTATGCAGTGCATGCAAACGTAGCTAATGTAAATAGTGCATCATCCGTCACTTCATCTGCTTGAGAAAGCATCTGCAGAGCCGTGATGACAGGGTGATCGTAATGAGGTGAGGTAGTTTTCCCACCAGGTTGCTTTGCCTATTTTGGAGAAGCGTCCGGTGTTGTCTGCTCCTGTAAAGTGCCGGCAAAGCCTTTGCCCGATCTGGACCTAGAGCTGTCCATCTTTGTTTGACTTCCACAATCCCAGATACCATTGAAATGCAAGTGTTTTTCAGCAGTATTCCATAATTTGCTACAACCAGCACCAGTACATCTGTGTCCAGGGAGAAGAACATGAGCTGTGCATCTGCTGGGTTGCGATAAGACGCAAGAACTGCATGGTGGATCAGCAAGGTGTCTGCTTCTTTATGGTTTATGCTTTCAAAGTATAATTGACTGTTGCTCTCGGTATGTCCAGCAGCAGAAAGATTGATAAGCTTGGGTGAGTTCTTGCTGTATTCCACCGTCTTTGATGCCAGATACTCTGTTAAATCAGCCTTTGTTTGGTCACGGGATTGTAAGCGGTTCCTTGGAATGTTATTTATTTTTGTGTCATCTCTGATTTTGTATTGAACTGCATCCTTTTTTGTCTTCTTTTCTCTCGTGGCGCCCTTCAAAGTATCAACCTTGTAGGTGTCAAACACCAGAATCACCTCATCATATTCTCTGGTTAGAGACATCAGTCTGTCATAGAACCATTCACTTAAATGTTTGACTGTGACTACTGTTGCTGGCTTCTTTGTCATTTTTTTTTAACAATAACCATTATTATTGTATATATTTGTTTGTTATATCTATATTGGTAGTTCACATGTGTAAAGCGCATACGAATGTGTACATAGAGTTATGCGCTCTATAAATCTTATAAACTTTAAACTTACTTTATCCGGTCAAAAGCAAAGAACAGCTTGCTGAGTGCTTCTGTAGATTGTAGATGGAGTGCCAGATCAGCATTGCGAGATAGCTTTCTGTGCTTCCCATTGCTCAAATTATCGTACAACATCGGCATTAGTCAAGGCTTCGAGGAGGGTAGCGTTGGCTTGCTTGGCAGATTCAGCCATTGCAGATTTGTCCTTCTCAGAGCAGGCTGCTCCTACTTTTTCTGTTGCCAGCCAGCTTATTTTTAATATGCGGGTTCTCTCCGAAGAGTTTCTCCAGTACCAGTTCATACATTGCTACATATGAGTAGATGTTGGCACGTAGATACCGCTTATAGTGAGTGCATTTGAGGATCTGCCTTGTTGTTGCTGAACTATATACATCAGCCATACATTGGGGTGGGGTGTTTCTTTTTGGAAACAGGGCGTTGCATGCGTGGTGCTGTGGAAGTGCTTGCACTTTCTCGTTTTCAGATCTGCAGCCCTCAGCTAGCCGCTTGCAGTGATAGGGACAGCAACTCGGTGTAAGTCTGTTCTAGCTGGGCATAGCCTCTACAAAGTCAAGACATATGTTAGACCTCCTCGTGGTCCACCCTGGATACTGGCTACCTTGCGGTGACAGGCTAATTTGCATAGGATCTCGGAGCAGGATGGAGCTCCGGAGGTGCTGAGTATGGCCCACCGGCGTGTGTCCACGCCCTGCGAGGACACCAATCCATCTCCCAGCTATAGGTAAATAGCAACTGGTGCTTTCCAGTCTGTCTATCGAGGCAAAAGCTAAGGGTTGGGAGCCCCTACAAAAGTTCTTCGGCAGACCATGCTGTTCGAATGGCAGGCATGGTATCATGTCTGGTGTCATTATGTTGAGTACACCGAGGGGGGATGAGAGCTAATTTGCTCGAACCGCTGTTGTTCCGGGCTGGAGGAGTTGAGCGCGGAAAGCAGTGCTGGTCGACCAAATCGCCGACAGTATAAAGATTGGTCCTTAACCCCCTTGGGGAGGGATCCGTTGGAGGGCAGTGCTTATTCCAATGCACTTTTACGTTGTAAGAAATCATTCGTCATGGCCACGTTTAATGTAAACACAGCAAGAGAGGAGGCAAGGGTAAAGGAAATGGCTCACTGTGCACTCAGTGGAAGGTAGCGGACCATAACAGCGGACAATAGCAGCGGACAATAACAGCCCACAATAAGAGCGGACAATAGTGGCAGCCGAT
>JAODUJ010326222.1:0-15262 GCA_027564615.1 Psolus chitonoides
GATGTCAGGAAATATTTCTTTTCTCGCAGGGTGGTGGAGGAGTGGAATGGTTTGCCGGAGGATGTGGTGTATGCTAGAAGTGTGAACGCATTCAAGAATGGGATTTGATGCCTATTTTTCTGTCAGTGGTAGAGTCTAGGGTATATTTGGATACAGGATCTTTTGATGAGGACACTGTCTTTTCTGATTCTTATTGTACTTAACTTAATTTAACATAAGGTGGTGGAGAATCAGTTTTCAACTCGGAGACGGACCTTTCTTTGTATATTTTATTTTCAATTATAAATAGAGCTTTATCTCTCTTGTATCCATGCAAACATTTTTTGGACTGCATACTGACATTATTATGTAATATTGCATTACTTTTATCTAAAAAATACTCCAAAAAAGCCTAATAATATCTGACGAAAAACAACATGAACAAAAGTATCAAAATTCTGTTGGCCATCAAAAACTGTTTGTGCGATCTTAGATCTCAATACTGACCCTGCTGCATGAAACGGGACATGCACTCGCAAGACAATATTATATGCAGCTATAAACCGGGCAATTGAAAGCTCAGTGGAACATGACTTGGTTATTCATTAGGAAGTGCTGCTGGATGTATCTCGAAGACTGAATCGGTCCATTTCTTTGTCATTCTTGTGAGTGCATGTCGAAATGCCAAACATTTCGGCAATCACAATGGTCATTCTGAAGAGTACCAGTATTGTGTTTTACTGATATTCAGATGGCAACATTTGGAACTGACATTATGTGCAACATCAGTAGCAGGTACCCAAGAATTGTTAAAGTTCGAAATGAACGTTCGTTTCGTTCTTTCTCCAGGGATTATTACTGATTTTGGTCTCATCTGAATATCCTGTTGTGTGTAAATTACTTTCTCCACAGCATTGTACCAGTAGTCACTGAGAACTTACTTAATATCAATTATTGTCACTCTACTTGCACAATTTAATGATGATAAATTTCAGAAGGAGAGTAATAAATTTCTATGAGCCACTTGGTGTTGCAACAGTCTACTACGTTTCGGTGCCCAAAGCAATCATCCTCTTTATCAGCACTGTCTATATCAGTCTGATCGTCTTCATCCACCATATTGGAACACGTTTGAAGTTTACAAGCTGGTGTGCATTTGAGGTTATTTCCCATACAAGGACAGCCAAACGACTTACACGCACGTAGACAGTTACATGCAAGAACTCCTAAATAATGGCAGGAGCAGGGGCTCTGGTCATTCAAACTATTTCAAGGTTGTCGTCCTCATCTAGAGTCCATCCATGACCGTCCTTGGGATTTCAGGGAAAGTTTTCATACTTCGTTGCCATACTCCTGCTTGATAGTTGGTTCTAAGAAAATGTAAATGGAGGCAGTCTTGGCTGGGAGGAAGTTGGGCTGATTCCACATCTCCCTTCTTACCAGCTGGTAGCGTAGTTCGTTCACCTCACTAGTTGTGGTTCTAGCCAAATACATGTGACATGTGAACTGCTCGAGAACACTGAACGTTTCTGCAGACATCTCCCACTCTATCCCCAAATGTCCGAAGGTATCCTGATATGTCACACTTCCCAATAGTAGCTTTAGCGCTTTCAGCTTACCTTGTCCAGAAAATGCGCTGACGGTATCACAACCTGTATAAGAGTGCATTAAGAGGATGACATCAAGAACCCTGCTTCGAGTGGGTAGAAAGTGTAGTCACGTCGATCAATCTCGCCCGATATTGGTACCACTCCTGATGTACAAGGGGCCCTTGATGTACTGACCAAATGGCAATCAAAGGACGAATACATCTGTATCATCTGCTACAATGATGATGGAGCCATACACCCCAACTGTGTCATATTGCCTCGCATGGATAACAACCCTCGTGTCTGCTTCTTTCTGACCCGTCTTCAGAACTTCTTCCAACTCTGTGATGTCCTCTTCGTCAGCTTGAAACACTCCTCGTCATAAGTCACATACATCTTACACTTTGTAACCTAACCTGTCTCTACGCAATGGAGTTCGCCAATCGTGCACAAGGTATTCTATCAACTTTGTCTTGCTCGCTACACATTTCAGAAGACGCCTCCATGTGACTTGGTATTATCCGTGTGAGAAGAACACCGGAATCTGACCCCCTCTTTGTTCTCTCCGCTGTTTTGATGGAAACATCTTTGTACACATCAAACACCACATCGATGCACATGCTGTCAGCACGAGCGTGTAATACAGATGATAACAACGTTGACGAAAGTTCAGCAAAGGTGACGTTCTCGCCATGCACTTTCTGGATGAGACTCATACCACCAATGATGGTGACAATTGGTGTCGGTGTATTTTCAACAGGTGGTACTTTTTCCTCCGGATGCCTAGCCAAGGCTGCTTTGTTTGTTTTGTGATAGTCCTATCACAGTTAGCAAAGCCCATGGAAGAGGACCGATGGGATGTTGCAATACATCGCTCATCTGAAGATCTCGACTAGTTGCAATGATAACCATCCATCTGTACGAATAACCTGTGATCAGCTTTGAGAATGGCTTCTTTGTTTGACATTTCGGCTTTCTGTTTCTTGTTGAGGTTTCTAAAAGTCTTCAAGTTGCGTTTCGGGATCACGTTGTAGAATGATTCTGTTCCTGCACCAAGACGATCATTCTGGAAATTGCAATATGCTTCTTCACCATAGTCATGGGCATTCAAAAGGTCGATAGAGATGCCATCATCGCAGTTGAAATGCTCATCAGGTCTGAAAGATTTGAGCTGAACAGGTTGATCCAGATATTTTCTAGGATGTCAACCACTGATCGGATATCGACTTAATCTTTCTGAATGCGAGATGGTTCAAGGTCAGTATGATGGAGTGTTGGACCTTGTTAGCTCGATAATGTCACGCAATCTTCTCAAGGAAGTAGAGCGATATTCTACAGTGAGTGGAGTCTGGATTTTCCTCTCTGGTCAGACCCCCGTTTGTCCTCAAATGAGATCGATGGGCGAAGGAAAAAGCCTTAAATGAGTGCCTTGAATGAATATCCTCATTGTTCCACTACATTTTCCTACCTATCCCCGAATATGAACATGTTATGGTGTACTAACAATCTAATTCAGCGAAAAAGAGTTATGATCTCTCTTTATACTTTCGCGAAACTGGTACGCATCGTCAAGAGAAAGTAATGACGTCGCTAAAAAAGAGAAAACTCACGCTGGCTTGATATCTTCACACAATTTCCCAAGTTCTTAGTGTAGTCGTGATTCAGTCGAATACAACCATATCATGAATAAACTGAGACGAACGTCGCGATCGAATTCGAAATGCGTCAATAATAGTCGTCGTCTTACGGGTGCAAAACGTGGTAGGGTGTATACATCTTAAAAATCACACCAGCGCGGAGAGTGGTGTATAAATGATTCATTGTTTCTGACCAACACTGTCGACGTCAGGGCCAATGGAGTTTTCCACCCATGGTAAACCAGGGGATGACGTGGGGGAGGGAGTCAAGTGGCCTACCCAAACAGAATCGATGTCATGTGACATATCGAATTCCTCCCTGGGACCGGGGCAGAGGAATTCATCTGGACTTATTGTGTGAAGCTCAGTGCGAAGTTAGAAATTTGGCGAGTCCTTACATTTTGTTGTGTTAAATTCAGAGTTCTCATGCCATTGTTATAAAATGAGCTGGTTTCCTCAGGCTCAAAAATAAGAATGGACACATTGTCTCTACGAAATTATATATATTAAGATTGTATCGACTCGTTGCTGTTGATGAATGCCTCTGATAAAAAATATATATAAATTGTGAATTATAGCAAAACAGTGAGCACTGAGCAGCGTACAGCACAAAATATCAATGGGCTTAACCTTGGCTATTTTCCTTTTGTATATCTGTAACTAAAGGTCAGACAATCATGGCAATACACTTTTGTGTTGCCTTTGGGCATACAAACAATTTGGTATGCATTTTGTTATATTGTGGAGTAGTTCAAAATTGTTACCCCTAGACTGACGCCCAGATGACCTTCATTGACCCCTGGCCGAGCAAAGCTGGACAGCTGGAAAACCTAGCATGCACTTTTGTACATGACAGAAGAGTGCCCACACACTGACCACTAACTCGTTTTGTCTCCTTCTTTGGTAGTGAGAAACGCTCTGGCCCATGGTCATAACAGGAGCCACCCTGAGAGCATTCAGCAACAGACTTTCATCAGCCCGGCTGCTGTTAGGAGACTCGTTGACAATACCAATAACCAATGGTGAGCCCCTAACCTTCCCAACAGGGATTTCACACCACACTGAATTAACAAAATCACCTTGGAGATCACAACCCTCAATGCTATTTAGAGTACTGCTAACATAGAGAAAAAACCACCCCCTCTTCCTATGTCAGTTCCAGTGTCAGTCCTATCCTGCCTATACATAACATAACCGGGAATGCTGAACCACCGCATTAGGGAAGTCATCATTTAGCCAAGTCTCGGTAATACTCACAACAGCTTGGAATCTTCCACAAAAGCATACAGCTCATCACATTTGGTCCTCAGGCATTGAATATTTGCAAAAAACATACTGAGCCTATTGCAACTAACCGCTCTCTGCATGGAGCACACAGTAGGCTCACTGCATATACCACCAGGCACCCCAACACCATTCCCAAGACTATTTAGATCCTGATGACAATTGTCAGGTAAATCCCTCTCCCCTCACTTAGTTGAAACACACCCTTTCAACAATCCTGTTAACAGCCTTACCAAGCTCATAAGCCCCTTATATTAGACAAATGCAACATATCTCTCCCAAACAATTCCCTTTTATCCTGAAACTGAGACGTGTCTGGAAAAAACAACCTCCTCTCTACCACATACCCCTTGCAACCACTCTTTGAAATCCTTAATTTTATATACAAATCCATTTATCAAACCTAGGCAACAGTCCACAACAAACCATCTTAGCCCTAGACGCCTTCAAACAACACTGCCATTCCCTATACTTTGACTTCATCCCCCTACTAGAATCCTTCCCAGGGTTGTTAGTCCCCACCTGCACAACTACCACCTCCTCGTAGTCCATCACAAAATTTACCATACTCGACACATCTTCTATCCTGACCCCTGGTAAGCCGACCCTCATCTTTTTGTCCTTTTTATTACTTGCCGAAGGACAAAGAAATCTATGCGGTCACGAATGTATGTGTGTGTGTCTGTTTGTCTGTCTGTGGGTGTCTGTCCGTGAGAGAAAGCTTGTAACACATCTATCTCAGCAGTGGCATAGTGGATTGATGTCATACTTGGCACATGGATGGCCCATGGTGTGTAGATGATCCCCATTGATTTTGGTGGCAATTTCAGTAATATTCATGAACGGGCGGGGCTTAGAAGCAATTCCTTAAAATGTCCATATCTCGGCAACCGTATGTACGATTTTGTTCTTTGTTCACACTTGTTTTGGTGGCATTGGTAGGAGGTGGGGTACATGTGTAGGGTAATGACGTATTGCATCTAATTAATATTCATGAGGGGCGGGGCCAAATGTAATTTCTAAAACAATTGCTCGTAACACTTTTATATTGGCAGTGGCACGGTGGATTGATGTCATAAGTGGCACATGGATTGCCCATGGTGAGTAGATGATCCGTATTGATTTGGCAGCCAATTCACCCATTGAAAATGCCTTTACTTGCAGCTTACCGGCGTGTAGTAACAGTGCATTCATTCATTACAATACATTCCTAACCCTAATTCCTAACCCTCCTGAATATTCAGAACATGTTATATAGCTTAGTAGCCCCTAACTTTAACTTTGTACCTGCTGGACAGACGCATTGGGTGGATTTTGGTGCCAATCTCATTATTATTCATGAGTGGGCGGGGCTTAGAAGCAATTCCTTCAAATGTCCATATCTCGGCCACCTTTTGTCCGATTTTATTCAAACTTGTTTGGACATTGGTAGGATGTGGTTTACATGTGTAGGTTAGAACTTTAGCGCATCTCATTTAATATTCATGAAGGGCGGAGCCAAATGTAATTTCACTGAAAATTGCTCGCAACACCTCTATCTTAGCAGTGGCATGGTGAATTGATGTCATACTTGGCACATAGATTGCCCATGGTGAGTAGATGATCCCTATTGATTTGGTGCCAATCATGTTAATAATCATGAGTGGGCGGGCGTAGAAGCAATTCTTTAAACATATATTGGCAACCATATGTCCGATTTTTTTCAAACTTGTAATGGTGGCACTTCGTCCTGCACTGGTACGAATTAAGTCAGCAATACAGTATTTTCTGAGCAGGTAGCTAGATGTGGTAGCATACAACATAAATTATTGGCCATACCAGACTGAAACTGCACTACAAAGAGGCAAGTAATCACAAAACCGTCTTGGTTTTCTGGTTACCCTCACCGAATTCCCTATCAACATATCTAACTAATGAATCCCCCACCAACAAAACACTGTCCTTGACCTTATCATTGGACCAATTATTCCTCTTCGACCCACTACCCCTGTACTGGCATCCTCCCCCAGCATTAACCTCGTCTACCTACCCCTGTCCACAGCAGGTTCCTCTATCACCTGCTCACTCCCCTCTTCCACATGGAGCCCCTCAAGAGAGTTAGATGTTGTGACACCAGTCTCTAAAGATTCTGAACCCTCCAAAATCATACCACAACCAGCACCTCTGGGATCAACAGTTTCCCACACGTCAACGATCTCCCAATCAACATCACTGAGACCACTTTCCTGTACCTCGTCACCACTCAACACTTCATTCCCTATCGGCGGCTTCAGAATTTCGATCCCCAAAATAAAGCCAGCATGTAGGATTTGCCGTACGTGTTGCCGCAAAACCAGCCTTTCAGGTCATTTTACGTTCTCTGTGAGGCTGCAAAACCGGCCTATCGGGTTCGAAGGATTAATGGGTAATTTTTGCGCAAGGCAAATATTTATACTGCATTATTTACATTCACAATTCTTGAGACAATTTCTTGTCAACTTTAAATATGTTTCTCTATTTATTAAAATTTGTTGTGTGGATAGTTTTTTTGATTACTTTAAATAACATTCATAAACAATTCTGCAAAGAATCACACCGCATAGTTGCTGTCTTGTTTGATTACTTGCTGCCAAAGGCCAAAGTAATCAATGCAGTCATGACTGCATGTGTGTGTGTGTGTGTGGAACAAAGCTTGTAACCACTTTATTTCAGCAGTTCCATGGGTGATTGATGTTATACTTGGTACCTAAGTTGCCCATGGTGAGTAGATGATCCCTATTAATCATTTTGGTGCCAATCTCAATAATATTCATAGTGGGTGGGGCTTAGAAGCAATTTCTTCAAATGTCAAAATATCAGCAAACTTATTTTGGTAGCATGGGGATGGGTACATGTGTATGTTAGTATCTTCACCCTATACACAGTGTATACTGTTGGATATTACTTCTCGAGACTACAAACTAACCCAGTTTCTATAGTTTCCCTGACCTAACCTAACTAATCATGTTGGATATTACTTCTCAAAACTAGAAAGTAAACAACTCTGTGGATTAGGTGGTATCGTATTGCAACTCAATAATATTCATGAGGGGCCAAGCCAAATGCAATTTCACTGAAAATTGCTCGTAACCATGTGATCGTGGCAGTCTTCTTCCTCCTATCGTGTCTGCAAAATAACAACAACATGCAACACAAAGTTAGATGTGGTTCAACCAAAGTTGAACGCATCGTTGTTCATTCTCATTATAATCTGCTAAATCCAGTGCTGTACAGGGCAGATCCAGTAGAGGGCACATCAGAAGATGCTGCATGGTTGTGATTGTGTACCGCAGTCGCATACAACCTCCTCGTTATTTAGGTATCCCCACTTAGAAAGGGTGACTCCAGCACCAGAACTTAGCCGGTTCAGGCATGTCCACTCTGCATAACTTGCATCTATACCGGGTGGGAGTAGGCCTACCTCACTTGCGCTGATCCCCAATGCTGTTGGTTGTGGAAGGGTACTTAGCCTTTCTCTCCACTGATTGACTCTTTCACTGCTAATGCTAGATGCCTCAAGGGGATGACACACCTCAGGAAGCTCTATCTCCGATATACTGTGTGAGGTTGAGTACTTGGCTAGTCGTAGACTTGCCGGGACGGAAACCTGCTTGTTCTGGAATGAGGTGTTCATCAACAACAGGACCAATTCTGTTGTGGATCAGGCGTTCGAATAGCTTGTAGGTGTGACTCAGGAGTGAGAATAGCCCGAAATTTCTCGGGAACCAGGTTTCAGAAGTGCTATAACATGAGCTAAGTTCCAGATCTTAGGGAGCTTGTGTGTTGGTAAGCATTCATTATATAGTTGGAGAAGCCACTTCTTTTCCTTGGGGCCACAGTACATGACTTGTTCAGTTGCGATCTCATCCAATCCAATTGCCTTTCCTGGTCTGAGGGCAGATATTCCTGGGTCTAGCTCTTCCATGGTAAAGGGTCTTTTTTATCAGCCGATATTAGTCATTTCGGTTGAGTCCTACTTATTTCCTCTAAAATTGGACCACTCATGATAAGAAACGGCCGTACAATAATATATTTCCCCATAAATAATAGGGAAGGAGAAACGTGCAGTGAAAGTCAATTATTTTTGAACACCCAAAACACAGATTTCCGCTATAATGTGTATATTGTTTTTGTTTTATTTTTGGGAGGGTGGGGTATGCTCAAGTTTAATAAGTAGTGGGATGGTATGTTTGAAGGTCATAATCTCTATATGATATTTTATGTCAGGAACATTTGCAAACTTGCACAAGTGATCTATTTTGAGGGAAGGTTAAGAAATTTCCTCGTTGGCCCTCAGTATATTAAAAATGTAGATTATCAAGGGTTATCCTATCAATTAAGGATTATTAAACAAGACCTCGAATCTTCACTAAAATTGGAGCAAAATAAACAAATTACATATTTCTCCTCCCAACCTTCCTTTTTTGGCGCCGCCCCCTCTTTAGAAATTCAATCTACGATTGTACGAAAACCACATTGACAAAATCACCCAGAACAACACATTTATATAAAATGTTACGTGAGAAGACTACCAGTTTTAATTCAACATGAAACTCTTTTAACTTTTCACCTTATATAAACAAGACAGTCTGTTGAATGACCTCGGTATTAGGGACGTTAGGCGTGACGATTTATTTTTCACTCCGATGACGTTTTGTTTACCTAAATCAAAGAACTAAATAGAGTTGTATATCTTATGTTTTACATTGAGTTCGTTGTTGTTGTTCACTCCAGCGTTACGTCATGCTTAACATCCCTAATGAAGGAGAACTTTGACAACGTCTGGTTGATAATTCTATACATGTTGACAATTATAGCAAAATAATAAATACCCAGACACGCCCGTTATCCCATTATGTACCAGTCATTTACCAGAAAATTCTCAGAGTCACAGAAGTCATCAGAAACTGTTTTATTAGATAGAAGAGGGCAAGCTATATCATCCCTGATTTTTTTTTTTCGGCGCCATTTTGGGGCAAAATAGGCTATTTTTAATGTCAATAAGATTTACACAGTTAAGGAAAAGCTAGGCCAAAACCAAATTTGGACCCATCTTCTCAAGACGAAAATGTCACCTACAATTTATGTTTAGAGGCCTAAACAAAATTGTTCCAAGATGTTCCCTCCTAGAACTCATTATCAATCTTAAATTACTACTAACTAGGTTGTAAATAATTATCTTAATTTAATTTACCTGGTACGTCTACCTCTGAAAGCTGTTATTATTTCTCTAGGATGGCACTATACCCAAAAATACCAAACATTTTGGGTGGTGGGGAATGTTCTTGGGCCTATTTTGAGCCACGAATCAGAGGCCTATTGCTTTTGGAAATTATGATTTTCTTTGATTCCCTAAAAAATAGTGTCAAGATGCCCAAAATGGATCATAGGACGTGTACAACTGGGTATCGTCTGCATAAATATGGAAGGGAAGATTGTGTTTACGAATAATATCACCTATTGGTTGGAAGTAGGGAGTAAACTGAAGTGGTCCCATTATGGAACCTCGTGGTGTACCACAGACAAGATCAATATCATTGGAAAAGGCACCATCGATACAAACTCGACTGCGCCTACCCGCTAGATGAGATTTACACCACTCTACAGGAGGACCACAGATACCATGGGACACATATAGTCTGGTTATTAGCGTACCCTGATCAATAGTATCGAATGCAGCCGTAAGCTCTAACATTACAAGCAAAACAACTTTATTCTTGTTAATCGCACTCATTATGTCACATTTGACCTTGGGAAGGGTGTTGTGTTCTCGTAATATGAGGAATAATAATACAGTACCGGTAAGTAGTAGGACTGTAACTGTGGAAGCACGCTGTAAAGAATTACGAACATATAGTTTGTATACAACCTCGTGAGGTACGTCCCGATTTGTTCTCCTTTCCTGTACTGTAAATCATATACTCACTCATAAGTGTGTATGTATTGCTGGAGCAAGTGTAAAATAATCCCCATCTCTTTTATAGGTTTCATTATATAGTTCAGCTACGTAGATCCTCATTATCTACTCGCTACACAATAGTGACCAAGTACAATAGGATTTTAAGATCACATTCCTAGCCTCCTCGTAGCTAGAGATTTAAAGAGATAGGCTAGTATAAATACCACAAAGGGCAGTCTCGGTGCTGGGGTTCTTGCAATAGGCAGATTGACATTGTTCACTAAACCCGTGCTCATCCAAATACTCACTAAATTTAGAGGCTACAAGGAACTCTGTAACTTTAGCCAGGAATTGAATATTTGAGATAGGTCTATAGTTGCTGGTCTTACAATGGCCTGCTTAAAAGCCTCTGGAAACACATCAGATTTAAGTGATGCATTTACAATGGAAGCAACGGGTCTAGAAATCACACCCATGTTTTTCTTCACTAACCAAGTTGGCAATGGGTCTAGAGGACAAGTCTATGATGAGATCTTGTTCAGGGCACGATATCACCAGGTGGAAGGTGTGCCCACGTTTATGACTGAGAGCCGATACATGTTCGCAGAAACCAGCATTGTTCAGTGGTGTTAGAAAATTGGACACATCCGATTTTTAAGGAGTGTCCACATGCATGTTAAACTATTAAAGTAACCCACCATTTTGGACTTCTTACTAAGAGTGTTCATACATTCAATAAAATTGTCGAATTAATTAATAAATTCAGCTTTCTTGAGGCCATAACGAGAGGATTGTGGCTGTATATGATAAAGTATGAAATATTCCGTTCTTTGTTCGTCACACACGCATGCTCAAAGGTTCGAAAGCTCATGTGTGTCGGACATCTGGTAATTAAGAGGTCCCTCTTAGATAATATGCCGATGTAACGGCCCATGTTAACACTTACCCTCGGAACATTGATAAGACTATATAGCCCGATGGTGCTATGTCACCAATAGCAACACACACAAAACTAAATAGGTTAAATAACGTACTAAATTTGTCCGCACAGCGACACACTAAAGTAGGTGATATCACCCACAATATAGGTAAACAAGCACAGTAACTGTGTAAATATACCCACTAAATAGGTAACAATCTTTGTCGCCTAGGTACACACTGGTGGGTAAATTTACACACCACAGTGTTAAATCACACACAAAATGTGGTAAATTAGCCATTCATTGGTTGAACATATTGTGTCCGCATGCACTGTAAACAAAATCTAGTCAAGATGACTAGAGTACATTAGTCCAGACAGTGCTCCTATCGACCAATTAATTCTAGTCGTTTGACTAACTTTTGGTTTTTCGACCAAATAGTTCTGGTCATGTTACTGGGAAAGCCTGGTCATGTGACCAGTTTTTACTAGTCATTCCATGATGCTTCTATCGACCAAGTCAATTGACTAACTCAATTAGTCATATAACCAGTTTTACTAGTCACTCAAATACGTCTCCATTGACCAAGCATGCCAAGCTTTAGTCAAGTTACCACAAATTAGTCATGGTCAATTTAATAATTAAATTACTCAGATTCGTTTTTAAATGTTACCGTCACCAGTCCGTTATGGGTAAAACTGAAAAGTAGTCATTTCTGAGAATACTCCAACAAATGACTTTTTCCTGGAGACGTAATGTGCAAGGTGCCATTAAAGGCACATTAATCAATATGCAAATACATTTTAACCATGTCATGACAACTTGAACAAGATGATAGTTTTGTTGATTTGATAGAACATGGTAGATGAATTCTGAATCAAATGAAAGGTGCCCCTCCTGTCCCAACCCTGATCACATCCGAGGGGCGGTAGCGTGGTGCAGGGGTATGAGTGAGCGCTTGCACTTGAGAGAGGCCCGGGTTCAACTCCCACCTCGAGCCTGTCTGTCAAAAGCTGTGTGTAGTTGTTGATGGTTTCACAATGTCTGGCTGTACAGCAGTTGTCATTGTTTTCGTTGTGGTGGGAAGCAATTGATACGAGAAAAATGGTTCGGCACGGCTGCCCTGTAGTGGTGACGGACAGGTTGCTACCCCCTCTTTCGCATTTAGAAAAGTGGCTAACAGCTGGGAGTTTTGCTCACGTCTGTCGGATTGGGACGTGAAATGGCGGTCCCGGGAGCAGGATGAGAATGTGATTAGTTACACGCCTGCCTCGTTACACTCTGAACACTGTTTGAAAAGAGAAAGCGAGCTTACGCCGGTGTTGGCTTCCGGGTTCCTCGATGAGCCTCAGTTGGCTTCCTGAACCCGTAGATACTAAACTAAACCACACCAATCAACAAGACTCTTTGTTTATTATACTTTTGGTAAATTGGTTCTTAATGCCTTGTTTGACCCTAGTCGTTTCAGAGTAGTCCACCCAGTCTGTAGTGACCTGGTCTACTCAGAGTACGTAGTCCAACGGCTTTCCTGGCATCATAGATTTCTTGCCATTGACTTAGTGTTAGCCCAAGTTGGACTGCCCAGAAGAGGATGATTCACCAAAACGTGAGGGAAATTTTCTCAATTGGCCTACCCTGGCCTACTCCAACTAGGCCAATATGACGTCACAGACGTTGGCCTGTATAGTTCTGATAAGAGTTTTTTTTTGCTGAGTCATCCCCTTTTCCCATTGACTTAATGAAGGGACATTCAAATATAGACAATAATTCAAGGGCACTATCAATTTTACTAACTTTTTATTATGAAGAGAGCAGTAAAATACTGTAGGACTCCTCCTGATCAAATGTACTCATATGATGTAACCCTGATGTAAATATCACGGATCTGTATACAAAACAGTGATGTTACAATATATAGGCCTATATATAATTTCTGAGTCTCCGGAAATTATTGATCATTATCTATACTTGACTGTCTCTTTGGGTGTAACATAAATTTGTCAAAAATACTTAAAGCAAGTATCTGTGACTGTGTTCATTTTTACACAACTGTGATATTTAAAATGTACAGATGGTGTTATATTATCACACCAAGTTGCAAGCTTTTCAAAATAATCAGCAGAAATCCTTCAAATTGAGATTTTAAACATGCAAACACCCAACAGCAGCAAACGTTAGGCAGTGGGCCTCCTGCCTAGCCTAGCATAACCAAAACTGTCGCCACAACTCTTACATTTCATCGCTCATTTCTCCAAAAACGTCGGCAATGTATGCAGAGTAACTTTTGTGAAGGCGTTTCGTCATAAGTACCAAAGGAAACACATAGTAGGATTTCTGTTTTGTGAGAGATAATTGTTTTCTAGTACTCAAACACAGATACTTGCTTTAATTGACTTAAGTGTATAAAATAAATGCGAGATTTTGTATTTTCTTTCACTCCGTTTATCAAAAATACTTAATTGCCCGTTATACTTGGCACGTGGCACACCACAAAGTGTTTCTCTTTTAGCTTAAAATTGGAATCAATACTGACAATATATGTAATTAATCGGTCGCCAATCCAGGCAGGTCCCATCAGGCCCGTAGCCAGATCATGTATTTAGGGGAAGAAAACAATTTTTAGGTGGGGCCAAATATTTTTTTAAGGGGGGCAAAATGAACATTTGGTGTTTTTTGTATTGCTTTTCCAAAAAATTATAGGGGGCGAAAATATACGGGCCTGGGTCCTATTCGACTAGTCCGGTCACTCAGAGCCTCTTCCTCGTCACTTGGTAGGACCTCGATGACATCTTCTACTCACTTTACTGTATAATGCTCTGTGGGAGGTCGGTAGGGCCACACCAGAGATTGCTTCTCATCTGTTAATGGTGAGGTCTGCAGGAAAACAATAAATAGGAATGTGTCAACATGAGGTCATCACCATAGCAGCATGTGTGAGGTACCGGAGCCCACCCAGGTTCTATCTGGATTGGCGCTGGAATGTCCAAATTATCCACTTTCTGTGGGATTGAACGGTACTTGTACTGGTGACAACTGGTCTCAATTTTGTGAACTCACATATATTCGTGTGGATCTTCCTTTTCTTCTGGTGTTACAACAGGGTATGCTATCCTAGTTGCAAAAATGTGAAAATTCTTGAACAAATTGAAAATTGAAAATTGACCTCGTGAAAAATATAGCACCAGATTGCATCTAAGAACACTTTTTCTCGAATTTCTTGAATGCGGAGGGGCCACTTTTTCACCAGGACACAGTCTCTAAATATAAACATATTTGTGGCAAAGCGGCGTATTCACCCCTCCCTCCCCTCCCCCAATGTAATGCTTGCGCCATGGTCCAGCTGCAGGGCCGCAATTTCAGTGTTGCCATCAGGCCCTATTTTCCGTAGATACAGCCTTGCATTTCACAGAGTGTGTCTTTAAAATACTACAGTTATATAGAGCACGCCAAATGGCTAAGAATAAATCATAACAAAGAATATGATTGGCTAATCGGGGCTATGGAATTCCTAATCTCGCATAATGAGCTTGCAATAATTATTAGGTACAGTATGTGTGAGCAGATATTTGAGTTGTAATAAAGGTGGTTCTATGCAAAACTTACATGGTTCCTTACACAGTAAAAGTTGCAATTTGAAAGCCTAAACTAGATTTCAGATCTGGCAAATGACATTTCATGAAAAATAATTACTCCTGATTTCTGAAGGTTATTCGTGAGGAGAAATATAACATACAAATCATATCAAACATGCTAAAAATGTGATAAATTGAGGGGCATTCTTATAGAAAGAGAACAATTATATAGATCTATGTTACCAAACAAATAAGATGAATAAAATAAAGATTGACCAGAGGAAATAAATCAGAAATTGCAGCCACTGGCAGGATGGGGTGGGGGGGGGGGGGGGTAATGGTGCAATATCATTTCCTATGAAAA
>JAODUJ010327333.1:0-15262 GCA_027564615.1 Psolus chitonoides
GGGGGGGGGGGGGGGGGGGGGGGCTTGGATTTGGCCCAGGGATGGGTCACACAAGACTTGAAAATGGTACAAATTTAGGGCAGATTTGGGGTGAGAGAATTGAGAGGCCAAAATGAACTATGAGGGGGTACTATGAGAAATGATTCCGCAATTGGAAAACTCAAGCAAGGAACCATTATCACCAGTGTTGCCATTCAGACATTTTAAGGCGTTGTTGTGAGCAAATCCTTTATGTCCGAGTGATCAAAATTTCTCTTGGCTGTCAGAAACCGAATATTCCATGGAAATGAGCGAATGTCAAATTCTTAAAGTCACCGATGAATTCCTCAAAATATGTATGATGAGAAAATGTTTGAATCAATTTTACCCTGCATTAAACTTAACCGAATTGTGTCCGTAATTAATGCGATGAAAACTTGATTTGGCTGAATTTGGCAGAGCAACTACAAGATATTTGTCATATGTTTGCACAGCTGTCTGGCAACATCAACTAACACAGAAGAATGATGACATCATTTCCAAGTACTGATTGGCTGTGAAAAAATATGCAATCACTGAAGAGTGCACATGATGAGTCATTCCCCCTCTTCTGGCAAAATTAAACTGTGGGACATTTGGTCACTGATGACACTAAATTGATAATTCCACTGTACAAAAACCTTGAACTCAGAACTTGTGAAAGAATTTCAAACTGAACTCATTCCCAGAAGACTGAGAAGATTTGCCTCCATACTAACCAACCAACCTGCCCATAGGAATGATAAATAGTGACTGATGCCAAACTCTGACAGATCTAAACTACATAGCAGCAACAAAGGACCCCTCCATACCACAGGTTGACCCCAAGGGTCACCCATCCATCATCAACCAGCCAGAAATGTCAGAAAGCAGTGATTAGGGAGGATGAGATCACATTCATTGGTTGACCTTTATTTTAATTTATAGCCAGCAGATTTCTAGATAGGATAAATAGAATAGAGCAAATAAAAGAAACTGGTAATCCCCAAGGGTTTCAAACTATTCTCCTTGGTGTCCCTTTGGTATTTGCTATCCACCAGAACAAAGAAACTGTGTGGTTGGATGGTGGATTCACTCTAGTGTGTTGTGGGTATGCAGGATATTCAGTGCAAAATGATAAGCTGCAGTGTGGGGTTTTCCTAGAACACACTTCAGTCATTTAGGCTCTACATGACTGTACTAGGCCTATGCATGTTATAATATGGAGTTACAAAACAGGGTTGGCACTAGCAATGAAAATCTGGGGGTGAATTCGCCGCCTTGGTTTATATTTTTTGGGAGGATTCCAGTACAGGTCCCTACCCTAAGGGGGGAATTCAAAATTGTTTTTAAAAATTAGAAATAGCCTAACATGCTGTAGTGTAGGCAAATTCGGGCCTATACCGGTGAAATCATGCCAAACTTTACTCTATGGTCAATTCCATGTGACGGGTGTTACAAATTAGAGACAATTTCTGACCATTGTCCACATATATTTGAACACCAAGATAGATGTGTTAAATATTGTACAGGGTAACAGTAGTCTTAGTTAAGAGGTACACAATTTATGAAAACAAATCTCAAGTTGGAAGGGTTGAGTACTTTTTTATTGTCTGAAGAGTGTGTTACGGTTGTTACATCACAAAATCTATAAAATTTGGATTGAAAAAGATTGTTATAAAACTCTGTGAGTTTATAATAGTAATTAAAAAAATTGAACATTTTATAAAACAGTATAAACGTTGAAGTAATTAAAAATAAACAGTTCTAAAAGATATCAATCATTAATTCTGGAATAATCGCAATTTCAGTTGCCTGACGGGTGCTACAAAACGTGTGACGGGTGTTACGGTGTCTGAAAAAAATGTCACCCAGTTAATATGAGTGATAGTTAACTATATCAGAAAAGGAAGGAAATCTTCACGGACATCCTTGCATTAATTTTGTATTCTTTAATAACCTACTAAAACAAAAAACATGGAAATACACCCTAATAAGGGTGTTAAAATATCATCTACAAATGGGCACTTTTACCAATGAAAAATATAGAGATTTGCCCAGAAATTAGGTTTTTTGGGGAAAAATAATACGAAACCTGCACCAATGTAATTGTGAGGTCACTCATATCAACGAGCACGTTGGACTCTTTCCATTTGATACTAAATTTGCCATTATAACCCTTATAGTTATCAAATTACAAGCAGTTTTCCACTTTTCCAGTTTGGCCCTAGTACGTGGAATTGACCATGATATACACTTTTGAAAGGTGTGAATCGATTATGGTATAAGCATGCCATTGACTATTTCACAGGAGAACATTTCTAGCTATACAATAAACCATAACCAGGAAAACTCGTGGGCCTATTATTATAACTTTGAAATGCCTATAGACAGTATAGAGTGGTATAAAGAGTGTGAAACTATTATAGTGTAAGCATGCCGCTGACTACTTTATACAAGGACGCTCCAAGCTGTACAATAAATCCTAATACTGATAGGAAAACTCGTAAGCCTACTATCAATTATAACTTCTGAAATGCCTATAGACAGTTGAAAGGGTGTGACGCGATTATAGTGTGAGGATGCCGTTTACTACTTTATACGATGAGTCGTCAAGCACAGCAAACCCTAACACTGATAGGAAAACCCGTAGGCCTACTATGATAGCTTGAAAATGCCTGCAAACATTATATTTGGAATACCTGTCAGCCTGTAGACAGTTTGGAAAGTGTGAAGCGATTAGGTTGTAAGCATGCTCCTTAACTACTTCACACGAGAACGTTTCAAGCTATACTCTAAAGTCTAAACCATAATTAAATAATTAGGTAACGGTAGAGTAGTTTTATTGGTACTTTCAGATATATATGCAGCCTTTGATACTATCGACCATATCGAAAATAGGTTCCAAAATGAGTATGGTATCGAGGACTGTGTTTTAACCTGGTTCCGCTCTTATTTGAGTGATCGTAGTAGTAAAGTGTGTATTTCCGACAGTTATTCATCTACTCATTTAGTGAGATGTGGCGTTCCTCATGGATCGATCGCAGGTTCACCGTTCTTCACTGCTTATTCCAAGCCGGTCACTGGGATTTTCAAGCCCTTTAATGTTGCCTATTTATGCAGATGACACCCAAGCTGCACAAGCGCGCTTGATAAAACCAGGAAAACAAGAGTTATTTGCAATTTTGTCTTATGAACAAGCTCGCGCCATCCAGGGCGTTGAATTGAAGATAGGTGAATCTGTGATCGAATCTTCGTCATGTTGAAAACTTAGGTATTACTTTTGACTCTTGTATGACCATGAATCTCCCGAGTTTCGTCTGTTTGTCGAGCAGTTAATTTCCATTCGTGCAATATCTCTAAAATCCGCCTCCAGGATTATCGACCAGGATACTTGACATGTGCACATGCAGTTCGATCTCTCGTCCTTTCTCGGCTGGATTATGGCAACTCCTTGTTATGTGGTATCTCACGCACCAATGTCTAACGTTTGCAAAAACTAAAAAAATCACGCTGCTTGTTTGGGTTTTCGTGTTACCAGGTGCACCATAGCGGGTCTCCGCTTTTGCGGGAGCTGCATTGGTTCCCGGTCCAGCAGAGAAGCTACTTCAAGATCTCATTGTATTGGCTTAAGATCTTCCCGAGATACCTTGCGTCTCGCGGTCCCAAACACTGGGCGGGTTATTGGTGACAGTGCGTCTGTATTCTGGGTACACGCTTGTGGAACAATTTTCCACTAGACTCCGTCAGGTTTCTTCTGTTCAGGCTTTTAAAAAGGCTCTTAAAACTCATTTTCTATACATATTTTTATGCTGGTATTTCATTTATATTACATTTTATGCAATTTTTAATAGTATCGTATATTGTTGTGTAACTATTTTCATTTTTATAGTATATTGCTAGAATTGTAACGCATTTCGATCCACGGAGAAAAGGCGATATAAATATTGGCAAATAAATAAAATAATACTGATATGAAAACTCGTAGGCCCACTATCAATTATAGCTTTGAAATGCCTGCAGGACTGCATACAGTTTGAAGAGAGTGAAGCGAATATGGTGTAAGCATGCCATTGACAACTTTATACGAGGACGCATCAAGTAATAAGTCCTGATACTGACAAAGAAGAGAAACTGGTTGTCAATGAAACCTACCAATACCTATGACATCAAAAATGATGCCAGAGTTTTTTTTCAATCTTTGCTACGAACCTTCCCCTAAAGCGAGCTCGAAATAATAATCGAATATAACTGATCAGAGAACGAGGGTCGGTGCGCGCCTGGGGCGAGTGCTAGTTGAACAACACGTTACACATAGGACATCTGGTTCCATTTTTTATATTTTTTGAATACACTGTTGAAATTGGCAAAAAGTCTTGTGTATATAAAACAAAGACCGAAGACATGTAAAACGAAGACCACACCAGCTATAAAACGAAGACTTTTTATAACGTTTTATAGGTCTCCGTCTTATAGCTAGTAGGGTCGTCATTTTCTAGGTCTTCATTTTCTAGGCCTTCGTTTTATAGCTAGTGGAGTCTTCGTTTTTTAGGTCTTAGGTATTAGTTTTATAAACCCCAAACGCTTTTTGTAAACTCATGTGTATAGAAACGTCAAAGTAATTTCCATGGTCGTTATATTGTTTCTTGGAAACTACTCATAATTACCTTCAGGATCCGTCCCTGCATTAAAACATTATATATTTTCACTCGTGAGTTAATTCTTCTGCCTTTCTGCTTTCATCTTAGGACAAATAATGTCTCCTATTTAACATGCATTCCCAAGTGTCCATTAGTTACGAACTATATTCTGTCATAATAAACTTGGCCCATCTATATGTAATCTCAGCGGAAACAATTTCCTCTCAAGCAAAGATTCCGAGGATACGTTGGGGAACATGACACTGCGTAAACATTAAGATCATGTCTGATCCAACAGAAATCGGAACTAGAAACGTGAAATTCCGTGATCATGGATGACATATTTACCTGAAATATGTTGTAAATGGTTTGCTCATTCATATACGTTGTACGAAGGCCGACTACAAGCGCCATCAATAGGTTTAGGGATGATCGTTAAACGTCGATCATTATACAGCGTTTGCCAGATTCCTTTTTTATGTTCACAAAACCTTTTGATAAAAGGTGGGCATAATACAATTACGTTATCTGTCAGTACCGTATTTCTCTAAAATATTTAGCACTGTATCTAGATACACCGAAACGTATTTGAAAAAAATCCCGATAACATTGCTGATGTGCCCGGGCCCCTGTCAGCGGGCTCCAATTTGGTCCAAATTGGGCTAACCAATTGGCCAGACGTTGGGCACCCATTGGCTCCGAAGTGGACTAAATCATTGGAAAAATTGATGGATAATGTGTGGCTCGTAGTGAGACCCCGTTGTGCTTACTGAATTCAATATCTCATTTTCTAGAAGCCCACCCTCACACCCTCTCCTACTACCACTCCAACACTGCCCCCAAAAAATATAGTTTGATGGTACATGCCATTAGTTAGTCTACTCATTAAACAATCATTCATTCTTTCATCGCGATATTTTGTATTCCATTTAGGTAAAATCACTAACACAATGAACATGATTTGACTCGTCTGACTCCGAACTAGCGACGTCTTGTGGTACGGTACTTCATTAAACTGTATGAAAATAGACAAGCCTACAAGGTAGCCTACATTAAGCGACAATAATTGTTCCATGGAATAATTTCGCAGTGTTCGTCACAATTTAAATTAGAACTTTAAACTCATTAGTATCGCCTACATTCCAACGTACCCTTTCTGTTGCATACCCTGTACGTAACGTAGCTGGCTGACACGCAGTCTCACACTCACAGCTATATACCGCACACTATATACCACCGTGCCTACTAGATATAGAGGTTAATTTATCATCACAATTTCAGCCCTATCGGGGTCCATGGTGGCCCAAAAAGTACAATCCCATTACAAATAAATAAACCCACTGGTTTGTCATTATTTCTACAAAATGTACAAAATAAATATTGACACCATTCAAAATTGATTTGAGGGCATGTGGGAAAGTTGTAAGGAATCGCCCAGATAAAACATACCATTTTATTTACTTACTATCTTTAGGGAGTATAAATCTCAGAGGGGTATCCCCCACCCCTCCGTTACGCATCGCTTCGCCTGATACTTGGAAACATATTCCTAATTATAAGGGACGGTGTTTGCCACATGTTTACCTATACTGTGATGGTGATAGTAGCTGCGAGAACATTGTTTGATCTTCATTATAATTGAACATAGTGCCGATGTCACATTTTTCATATTTTATGCAGAATTATCAAATATCCTACAATTTTCAAATTTTCTATTTTTTTGGGAATTGATCGAGAAAAAGAATGGTGGTATGCATATTGGCCATCCTTATTACATCACATGGTTTCAGTTTGTATTGTGTGTACCGGCTAGGTTATGGATAGAAAATACCCACAAAGTATAAGACTGATCCAAGTTACCCTCATTGCCTGGTTACAAATACAACACCCATGCCTTCACATATAATATGTTTGATTTGGTAAGAATAAATCTTATCGTATGATTATTCGGTTTCATTTGCAATCATCGTAATTTGAAACTGTAAAGATAATTCTCGGCAGCCTGTGGTTACATTAAATATTGAAGTCATGTAACAGCCGAATGCTTTCATCAAAGCTTATCCTTACATCGGGCTTTGCACATTTAATACTTGATTTATTTCAACAAGTTACACATGGGATTCTGGTTGATCTTTTTGAATGACGCATCTACTGTGTTATTTTGCCGATCGAACGCTCACTCCGAGAATAGAATTGAACCCCCGAAGAGTTACCTGAGGTCGAGATGACAGCACAAAGATAATTACACAGCAGGATTATACCCGAGCGCTGGCTAGACAACATCGATAAATCAGCCGTAGATTGCGAAGAGACGCAACACTTTCTTTTTGTACGGCCAAAGACAACCAAAAACCGAAGCAAACTCCTTAGGCTAACGATCAAAGATTGAAAACATGCTAGTAGAACTAGAACTTCAAAAAATGTGGATGGATTGTTGTGATTTTATATCAACTACGGTACTGATTATGTGTAGACTACCGTACCCCGTAACACTGTAACACAAATGTAGATGGATTGTTGTGATTT
Source organism: Psolus chitonoides (assembly GCA_027564615.1). Classification (NCBI taxonomy): domain Eukaryota; kingdom Metazoa; phylum Echinodermata; class Holothuroidea; order Dendrochirotida; family Psolidae; genus Psolus; species Psolus chitonoides. Next base: position 7,164 of record JAODUJ010327333.1, read on the forward strand.
TGTATCAACTGCGGTACAGATTATGTATAGACTACCGTACTCCGTAATACCGTAACACAAAATGTGGATAGATTGTTGTGATTTTGTATCAATTGCGGTACAGATTATGTGTGGACTATCGTACTCCGTAACACCGTAACACAAATGTGGATGTACTGATTACGTGTAGAGTACCGTACTCCGTAACACTGTAACACAAAATGTGGATGGATTGTTGTGATTTTGTATCAACTGCGGTACTGATTATGTCCAGACTCTCGTACCCCGTAAAAAACTATTCTATTCTGAGTTGAAGAGTAGAATTTCAAAGATTTCACACAATTTTCACTAAAGCAGTGGAGGGTATATCTCCAACCATGATACATACAACAAAATTGTCTTTTGAAACTCGAAAGAAAAAAGATTCCGTGGGACCAACAAAAATAGCTTTTTGATCCAATAAAATGCTGACAAAAGACTTCTCTTTTGAAACTTTGTTAGAAACTTCTCAACAGGGGATATCATTTAGCTCAATGCGCATGCGCGACAGCATCCATGTTTCAAGTCCGATGATCGACAACTTATGCGATATGATGACGTAGGTAGAGGCTCCGTATTGCAGATGTGCCAAGAAAGTAAATACTGCCAAAGAACACAAACACAGAGATATAAGTTAAAATAATGGTAAAATGTATTAAACTAAGTGCCAGAGCATTGATTTTTCTCCACATAGTCAGTCCGCTCAATCAAACATGCAATACAGTAACATAATTCTAGAACATGCATACAGACAATTGTGAATTGGGGTTATTCAATATTCCAGTTGATAGGCAACTGAAGGGAATTACCCTAGTATGGTAATAAATGATATCGAACACAAGGATCTGATCTGAGTACAAATATATATAATTCACTCGAATTAGAATGAAATAGATTGAAAGTTTTGTGACAATCTATATTTTTGTCAAATGGCCATATGACTATATAAAAAAGGTATTAAAGCTAATCTGTAAACTGGCGGCACGCTCATCAGCTCTTCCCGTCTCCAGTTCGCTCGACCCCCTCGTACGGTTGGTGAAGACCTTGCTCCAACTCCAGGGACAGCACAAGTCAGCGGTGAGACCCACGTCTAGGAAAAGGCACTGAACTCCAGACATTATATTTAGTACTTGTCGGTGATTTAAATTGTCTACTGCTTTTGGAATGTCACAGCTTCCACAAAAAGAGTTCCAAATGAAAATCTGCTTTCCAGTCAAGGAAGAATTTATACAATCTTCCTGAGAAAGATTTTACCATCCAAGATGAATAACAACTTAATTTCTGTTCTCACGGTAACTATAAACTTCAAACTTTGATTTCTTTATGTCAATATGCCTGACAAATGATCACACATTCTCTAGTGAAATCAGAGAAAGGGGCATTCTGAATTAATACTAACTCTGACATTTTTCCTCTCTTGGGTAAAACTGGCAACATACTTGGCTCAGACATTTTCTGCCTGAGCAACTACTTAAAAACTTTAAAATCAAACTTCAATAACTAAAACTATACCACACTATATACAAGGTCTTGGTGAGTTTAAACTCTAAGCTCACATCTTGAAGAATTGTCACTTCCTGGGACAAATTTCAGCTTTCACGAAAGCATTATAGGTAAAGGCCCTATAACACTTTTCATTCATTTGCTATCAACAGGCAACAGGGAACTGATAGAAGTTTAACTATATCCATTTTGTATGAACTTTTCAGACTATAAGGTACAAATGAGGATAACTTACTTCATAACTTCTCTGATGGTCAAATATCTCCTAGTTACCAGACGGGGCGTGGTCCATGAGCCGGTCAAACTTAATATTGATGAGGTACTGCTCCCTTCCAGAAATATTTTAATTGATTCTTGGAATAATCTTTGCTGAAAGGCAAGATACTCCATCCAGAGGTAGATTTTGGCCTAATCTGGACAGACTTCTGTCGCCTCTGAAATCATCAAAAAGTTAGAAAACCCTGTCATACATGTTATTAATCAACTGACAAAGAAATACTAAGTAGTGGTCAATCCACCTGTTATCACTGAAAGTAAACAGATAATTTCGGACAATACAAAAAGAAATTCTGGATACAATATACCCTTACTGACAGATTAATTAGATATTTGGGCTCGGTGTGGGCCTTATCTTTAACCACTAAGTACGTGTGTGAACATCTTGCCCCTGGCAGGACAATAACCCTACACCCTAACTAACTATGTCACAGATTCATTATGGATGCCCATAATGAACACATTTATAACACAGGTTCAAAAATGAACTCTGGGTTACACATAAACAAAATTGTTCGGAGAATATCCCCTATTCTGATCGTGGTGACATCATCAACTGTTAACCGAATATTATTGTTTAGTGTTAGACCAAAATGAGATAATAATTACTGAATGAAAGACTAACACGTGGTAAAAACTTAACCAAATATCATCCGAACATATTGTTTACTTTCTGAGATATTCCAATTTGAAAGTTCATAAAAATCGAGCAGGGCCAATTTGATAAAGATTGTGATGTCATCGACCCAATTGTAATTGAAAAGTTCCTGATTTTCTTTACAACTTGTCAAATATTTGTAAAAGGTATGTATCAATTAAAATCAAACTAATACTAATTTGATATCTGCATGATGCATCTCTGTCAGTAATTTAACACAGGAAGTGTACATTTGTATATGCATTCATGGAAATGATAGATAAAACAAAACATGGGAATACATTGCAACCCTGCTACCAAGTGTGTGTGTGGCATCATAATTCAACTTGCACAAGTCTGTTTGTATTTATCTGGGGCAAAAATGGCAGCGCTCTTCTCAAAAGTTTCAAACACATATAACTCGGAAAGGAAACAATATTTTTGGATGAAATTTTGAGAAGATGTTTATCATACACTTCTGCCTCATATCTCACAAAGAACTTGTCAGGGCTTGATTCTTCTTTGAACACTTTTGTTTAGTCAATTACTCATGAGTAACAAGAACGCGGCTCTGTGTTGTTATTCCGTGTCATACCTTTACATTTGATCAATTTCATTTTAATGTCACTTGATGATGACAGCGAAATAACAGTCAAGGACCTTGTCCATAGCTCTACGTTTGGTTTGATGGTCTTTATTTTGTATTGTCCAGATCCATGAGAATGGATCCATTTTCAAAAGTGAGGTCGTGGGGTGGGGGGTCTCGGAACCTCACAGGCCAAACATTTATTGTGTGAAAATTGAAAGACTATGGTGTGGGGAGTTCTGACCCCCATGATCTACGCCCCTGTCCCGGTTGCATCGGATTTAAATCTACATTGGCATTTCCATTCTGTTCTCCAAAAACGAGAATGCTAAGCTGCAGTGAGATTGTCATGGTGAATACTTTTTCAGGGTTTGGTTCTTAGACATAATTTAGTTTTCAAAACAGAAAAATCCCAAGCAGAAAGAAAGAAAGAACAAAGACAAACACATCGCAATTATTCCACTTCTGCGGATTATTCGGCCGACAAATGAGGATTCAACGCTGTTTTTAGTCAATTACTCCTTGAGTAACAAGAACACGGATCTGTGTTGTGATTCCTTGTCATACATTTACACTTGATCAATTTCATTTTAATGTCACTTGGTGATGACAGTGCAATAACAGTGGTGTGAGGTAGGTGACGGTTGAAGAACCATGTCCATAGCTCTACGTTTGATTTGATGGTTTTTATTTCGTATTGTCTAGGACTCTAGGTCCTTGAGGGTAGATCCATTTTCAGAAATGAGGGGTCGTGGGGGGTCTCAGGACACTACTGGCCAAACTGGTGTGGGGAGTCTTGTACACCTCCCCCAGGATCTACGCCCCTGTCCCGGTTGTATCAGATTCAAACTCTACTTTGATATTTCCATTTTGTTCTGCAAAAACGAGAATGCTAAGCTGCAGTGAGGTTGTATGCTGAAAAAGGAATTGGAGATGATACAAAATAACGAGAACCTCTAATCGTGTGTTACCATAACAATGAACAAAGCAACGATTCGGGCATCATGGCATAATAATATACCCCTTCTCTATACCGCCTATACATCACCTGGTCCGAAGCTTTATTACATAAACAACACTGAAATTAGCCATAGATTGGTCACACAAGACAGCCCATGTCCTTAATTTATGAACAAACTTCAGTCTAGCCTGGTCCCCATGGGAAAGAAACAAAAACAAAACAAAATGTGTTGTCAAGGTTTTCAGTGCTTGACCTCCAAATATCCCGGGATGTCCACTAAAACAATCTTGGGCTTGTTGTATTTTTTGAAGGGGACCTACATACCACATATGAACTTCGCACAGAATTGTTCTATCAAGGTAGCGTTTTTACAAGATTAACAGTTTTTTCACCTCTGTTGACGTCTGGCAGTTGTCCGGGGGGGGGGGGCAGTTGTCCAGGGAATTGTCCTAGACCCGAAATGACCCTGAAACACCACCAGAAACAATAGGGTTAGGCTAGTGTATTTAATTTGCATTCTTCAGGTATCGTGTTCACAAGGAGCGACACGGGCATACATACACACACGCGCACACACACACACGCACCCCAACAAGCCTGCACAATTTTTTCCGCCTTCGGTAAGGAACCATAATTCATGTTGCGTTACTTTCGGCGAAGACGGAGAAGTGATTCGTCTCATTGAATCTCCCTTTCATTTTTTTTTTTTTGGTTTTATTCATTTTATTTTATTCTGTGTGGTTCAAACTCTGAATTCATCTTTAATCTCATCATTTAACTCGAAATGAAATGGGGGAGTTGTCAATTGATCAGTTAAAGCAGTTACCACGTTTTCATGTTTCCTTGTTAGGAATATGTGTCGGACTAAGACCACCCGTGAGCACTTTTCACACTATTTTAAGAATCGATAATTGTTTTCACCGGATGATGTGTTTGCACTGTCACTACGTTGACTAATACACAACGTACATCTCTCTCTCTCTCCCCCTCTCTCAGAACATGTCTAGAACTCTAGATGAAGTGATACGTTTACGGTACGAGTACATTATTCTGTGATCAAAATTTGTTACCATAATGTAAACAATTTATCGTACGATAATCTTAGTGAATCTTTTGTTACAATACAATACGGTAAAAAGGGCATAGTATTGTAGGACTGCAGCAGCTGCATGCTGCGGTCCGAAACCTTATTAAGACACGACCCCCCCCCCATTTTTTTTTATGAAACGATCTCGCCACCCATCTGAAATCTGTCGGAACCCAAACATTGGGTCGGTCGTGGAACGTCGTTGTAATAATCGTTACAAGTCTAAACAGCTACTTACATATTAAGGAAGTCTCTACAGAAAAACAAGGGGCTCTACAGATTTATATTGTACACACTGTATTTTGTAAACAAGCGGTCTGGCGCCTCGTTGTTAGGATGCCACGTAGGGAGGTGTAAGGCGCTCCTTCCCTCGCTAGCCTTGGGTGGTTACTCTGAGCAAGTACCAGTAACCCTTTGCTCCCCGGCCTGGGTTACGGTTGGAGCTTGGGAATGCAGCAAGTGGAAGGATGTGAAGGACGATGACCATTTCATGACGTCCGGCGGTGGATGCTTCATCTACAACCCTCAGAGGTCAACCGTCCTTCTGACAAAAGGGCATTGCACGCAGGGGGAAAAATTGGTGGCATGCCTGTGTATTTTTACCAAAACCACCTACGTATGAACAGTACCATTGATGATGATCATAATACCTCTTTGGTCACGGGGCCCCCAAGCGTGTTAAGTAGGTCTGCAGCTATTTGGGAAGGACGTAACTATATTAGTGAGAACGTTCGGAGTAATGACGGCACGCACTTACATCCAGCAATGGGTGGTGCGGGCTCGACCAATGTCTCAATCGAAAAGCCGTCTGGATGCTTCTATATCGTTCAGTGTCGGTTGTTACAACGTAACCACCCTTAATTATGACTTAGCATCGGAACATCTTGAAGCATGCCTACGAAACTAAAAATACGATATACTCGTCATCACTGAAACTCATCTGATCGGCCAACAAGAAACATGTAATGGTCGCTTTCTACTCTCTGGAGGTGACAAGCACTACGCAGGTGTCAGTATTCTCGTGTCTCCTAGGGCCAAAGCATGTATCAAATCAGTATACTACATTTCAATTCGTATGATGGCCGCAAAGTTCACCATAGAAAGAGGCACTCTGTTTTTCATCGCTGTGTATGTCCCCACTTCTGATGCACCTGATGATGTCATTACAGCATTCTACAAACTGAGTTTAAACTTGATCTAACTAGGCACGGTTGATTTAGACTGTTTACAATGCTTTTAGTGTTTGACCTCTACTGACCTCAAATGACCCCTGACCTCTCCCACAGTATATCATACTGCTGAGGTGAGAGCGGAAGCAGCATTTTTTGGAACATACTTGGTGTGTCCAAGTTTGGAAATTTGTGCATGTTAATGTATAGATATTTACATTTTATTCACGAAATTAGATTACTCGGTTCTATCACATCAATCAACTTCCGATTGGTGTCTACTCATGGTCTTACCTCCCAGAGGATACACAGCTCCGCGTGGTGCTGAGTTCCCTACTTGGACGTTGATTCCTCCCCGTCGAATTTTGATTAGATGGTAGTCTCTGGTTGGGCTTTATTGATTCCTCCAGTAATGTGATGTGATCGTTCCTTTCCGGGATAGCTTCGGGAAGTTCTACGTCTGGTGTATCGATACCTCCACGTAAATATGATGAAATAACTTGCTCCGCGATGTAGAGATCCCACCGTAAGTTGCCAACAATGTAACGAATATTTCATCTGTTGTAGCGTCTGGCCGAAGGTAGTGTATTTCAATTGGCCATTACAATAGGAACAAAGTAAAAACAACGATAAAGAAAGAGTAGCATCAAAACTGTTCAAAACGATGTATTCCCAAATTAAAACAGGCAAGTAATGTGAGGGCGGAATAGTCAGAGATATAAAAATTACATAAAGACAAGTAGCAAATACCAAAATAAACTTGGCTGCTTAGCACCGCTTCAGAGTTGAAACTTTGAAACCGTAACTTCAGAACTCTAGGGCATACGCCTGCTACAGGTTAAAAAGAGTAAACCTTTCTAAATGCTAGGGAAAATTTTGAAGTTGAAGTGTGTCCAAACTACTTCTGTATAACTGAATGGTGTTTTGTGTGAGGTAATGTCTATTGCACTCTCTCAGAATCAGAATAAGAATCTAACTGAATGTTTTTTTTAGAGAACCACTCTTATATACTAGATTCACAAATAATATATTAAAAAAACCGAACACAAAGACTTGTACGCAACATAGAAACTGGCAAGTGTGATGACAATGAAAGCAAATCAATATGCACTGACCACAAACATGTAAGTAACAATACAATCATACAAAATAGCCAGGTAAGTAGACACGAAAACAACTGTAGGGAATATTTAAGCATGATCATCCCCGTACCTCAAGCTTAGATAAATACCAATGGGGAGGAGAGTCATGAGACCAACTCTAGTGAACAGGTAAGTAAAACCAGTGACCTATAACTGTATTGCACTACTGAGAAAGACTATAATTATAAGATGGAAATAATGCAAACTGAAAACCGCCTGACCCATACAGTATAATCTTTCCTGTCTACACAGAGTGTTCCAAACCCAAATCCAAATTTCAAGATTACCAGGCTCAACAAGTAACCATAGGAGTGACTCCGCAGCCAGGATCCACTTGATCCTCGATATGAATTCCCACGTTGGGCGAAAAAAACCGTCATTAGGGGGAACATGTGAATACCTGGAAATATTCGTTTTCCCTTAACGTTACACGATCAAATTGCAGAGTGATGGGAGACTACGATAATCAAATAGCGCCACCACAGATGTGCACACCCCTAGCCTGCGATATACGTTATGCTTGTAGAATGTATGTATGGCGTGCTACGTACCGGGGGAATATTGACCTTATATATCAGTCGTGCCAAAAAAACGATGACATTTTCAGGCTTTTTGTGTCAATATCTGCAAATTTATACTAATGACTTAATTATTACACGTCTAAGTTGTCATATTATTAGCTATGATTTGCAGCCAATTGTTTTTGAAAATCGCACAAAA
>JAODUJ010328444.1:0-15260 GCA_027564615.1 Psolus chitonoides
TCCGAGATATTCAAATAGGAAAGTTCATAAAGCAGGGTGCTGCCATTTTGATAAGGATTGCTATGTCACCTGTCCACTTGTAATTGAGGAACTTGTTTTTCTTCATAATTTTTTGTCAAACATTATAAAAATGTATGCATAAAACATTTGTATCACTGACTAGATGTAATAATTATTACGGGCCTGCTTTTTGAAAAGTTATTATCAGTTTCATTGATGGCACTTTTTCACTATTGATTACCAAATTGATTACAAACATAGACAGCAAACTCTCAGTTTAATTAGTTAATGTCATACAAATGTGTTAATATCTGAATACCCCTAGTTTTTGTGAGCCCAATAAAACCAAATTTTGAACTGTGTGAGCAAATAAAACAAAGCAGTGTTTTGTTCTTTGAAAGTTGTATACAAACTTCCTGATTGTGATTATCTTGATATCATCAACTATCAACAAAATGTTGTTTCTATTGTGACGTTTTGACTCAGATTGAGATATTAAAACCAACCTGTTTCAAAACGTGGATTGATCAGTTAGGTCTATACCCATAGGCTACAATGAGACAGCAGCGAGGCTTTAGTCAGAGAGCCATCCAGCCATCATTTTGAGGATGCCCCTCCCCCTCCCCCAACACATGGAAATAGGCTTATAGGTTCAATAACTATAATACCACTATACAGTACTGCATCCATTCTCAATATTCCTAAAGTTGCGAGTTATTAGTTGGTGTGGTAAACCATGCACCACCTCCCAGGGACGTGAAGCGCATATATCTCATGGCGCGGACTGGACAGCGGGAATCTAATTTTAGGATAGGTGGAATATGATGCACCCATATGATTCTACCTCCCCCCCCCCTGTAGGGTGACCAACAAATTCCACCACCATCTTGGCTATTTACTGCATTTTTGCACCATCCAATGCACCTTCCCCATACTACACCACCAATGCTTAGCCTCTAAAATATGTTTTATACCCCTATTTCGGTAGAAGAAATATCATTGTATTACTTCTAGGCAACCGATCAGGATAATTGTTATTTTGCTCTAAAATGATAACCGGGGATTTAAACAATGTTCATGCATGCAGGGAATCTACTGTAATGAAGCTGTTCATAAATTTGCACTAATCAGCCATACAGAAATATAGCTAAAAATAGTGTGCATCATCCCTCAGGGCTTGCTGCAAAAAGCAAAAGTGGCGGAAGCGAAAGCGAAAGCGGAAGCGAAAACAGTATTAGGCAAAAAGCAAAAGTGGTACAGTACTTGTGTAACGCAAAAGTGACTAGAGACTGAATGAAGGTGACAATGGTAGTCCGGGCTAGTTGACTAAATGGACCAACTGGAGCTTCCAAAACCAGCCGCCAGTCTGCCGATACAATATATTACCGGTTATAGGCCCCTACGTCGCTAAGTTGGGGACAAGTTCCTAAGTACACTGGGCCGAATTATGATCCGCCATAAAATTGGGACAACGTTCATAAACAGTGTTCGATATTTTGTACCTAAAGCAGCCTCCTGTTTCTCATCAGCAGAGTAGCCTACCGAAAGGTTGAAAAAAAATACAAACAATATTAAACTGAGAGTCACAAATGAAAGAAAAATAGTGTTTCAAATTACCTACCGTAGTATTGGAGCTCACGTCTGCAGGTTCACGATATTCGTAAACCACTCGTCGTAGGCTACTATAATGATAACAACGTACATCTCCATGGCTCTATTCCAGTCAATGATATAGTGAACATTCCCACTTTTGCTTTTTACAGTTAGCCGGAAGGCCAATCTGTAATCGGCGAAAGTGAAGTTAAAAGTGAAGGGAATTCATAATCTGTAATAGCACCGCTGGGACATTCGCGATCAGGGGAACTTGCGCGTGAGGACACTCAGAATGATTGATTCCTATCCGCACATGTTGTTGGTGGCATTGTAGGGTCAGAGGTTGTCCTTTACAATGCCCTCCTTGATAGGTAGAGTAACTCGGTCTGGAGGACCTGGGAGGTCAGAAGGTAGATGGCTATCTGGAGACTCTGCCTCTTCGGGAAGAACGTTCGTTCGTAGCTGGACAAAGTCTTTGCTGTTGCTTCCGTTCTCTTTATCTCTTCCTCAAAGGTCTTCGCAAACCGGCCTGCAAAGATATTCCGTCTAGTGAGCAGTAGGGCAGTCAGCTTCTTCTTAGCCATGAAGTTTTCCACCTAGGACATCAACTGGAAAGCCATCAGTCTTCATGTGTTTGGTGGTTCTTGTGGCTGATGCACAAGAGTCCTTAGGATTCCATTGTCCCGTAAGAGCTCCTGCTAGCATTTTAACACCTTTCTGGACGTCCTCCCTGACTGGGGTTTCGGCAGTAGTGAGATGTGGAGGCTGTGAGATTTGCTGCCTGAGTTTCAGGAGTGGTAGTCTTGTCTCTTATTGACTGGTTGTTAACTGGAGCCTTTTCTATTCTCTTCTTGGTCTTGGCACTGGTGAAGGCCTGTTGTGTGTTTGGCATTACGTTCGACTGACTCCCTGTCAGCAGGGCTGGCTGGCATTGGCATGTTTACATCCATTCTCGCATTGTGTAAATCCAAGGGGGGAACTCCCCCCCCCAAATAAATCTGTCTAGGCTTGAATTTGCCTATACTGTACAGCATGTTAGGCTATTTCTAATTTTGACACTTGACTTTTTATTTTGAATTCCCACCTTAGGGTACTGAAATCTCCCCCAAATATTCATACCAAGGGGGGAATTCCCCCCCAGATTTTCATTGCTTGTGCCAACCCTGCCAGTTGTACCCTCTATTCCCTTCCGGAGAGAAGCTCAGGAAATCTCTCCAGTTTTCCAGTTCCAGCTACTGGGACTGAGAGAAGGCCATGCTGCCCATGCATATATGGCATGGTGAAACCTTTGGTGATAGTCTCGGGCTCCGGCTGGTTCATATCTATTGCATGTTTGACATCTCAATAACTGAAAAGGCTTGTTGAAAGAACAAGGTTTTACTAGAAAAGAAACGTGTTGAATTACAGACAGTAAATTGCACCAATAATGAAACCGATACATTATTAGAAAAGAAATACAGGCATACAAGTATAATGCCAATGATGTAGTTCACAGCATGAATAAATCATCAGGTGGTAAAATCAATCCCCGGAAAGGACTACAAAATTACACAACATCAGGGAATTAAACAGAGTGGCCTGGCAAAGAACTTACCCTTCATTGATATTTTTGGGGTCGTGGGCACGCCTGGGGGCAGGCACTAGGCCCACAGGCAACAAATCTAAGGGAGGAGTGGCCACCGTCTTTAGTTCCCTACTACCATACACCGAGACCCTAGCCACACCTAAGTAAGGTTAGGCTTCATAATGTCCGAAAACTACCGGTGGCTGGTATGCTGTTTAGGCTATGCAACGTAGCTAGAGCGGGCCTAGGCAACACTAGACTCTTGTTGGCATGACATCCCGAGGAGTGCACAGGATCCCTGAAAATTGCAACAAATACACCTGACACGACTCTTACCAGTCCAGTTTTCCTCTGTAAATTTTTTGAAGGACCATGTAGGAGACCCCATCCTACTTTAAGGGATATCAGCTGTGCTATTTTTTCCTCAATTACGTGGGCATCTGGTAGATAGTATGCGGTGGTAAGGGGGTGGGGTATCTGTTGAGTAGTGGGCTGGGAAGCAGCCTTCCAAACCAGGGGTGCTTTGTGGGATTTTGATCATTAATTTGGACTTGCTATGCATTCAGCATAGTCCTTCTCTCTCTCTCTCAAATCACATGGCATACACATATGCTGGTGTGGTATGCATGAGAGATCTTTATTGATGCTGTCAGGCGTCAGCTGAAATCCTTGTTGCGTTTGTGGTGTTGACTCCAGCCTTCCTGATGGCATCTAGCCAGATGGCTGCTGGTCTGCCTCTCTTTAATTTAATAGCTTGCCCTCTACCATCCCTTGAATTATTAGTTTAAAGCGCAAGTGTACTCACCTTTTCTAACCTATTGTGCAGTATCCTGGCCTATTGAGTCTGGCATAAACTTTTAAACCGGAGGTGGTCAGCTCATCCTTCTGACAATGGCAGACGAGCAGGAAGATCGTGTATTGTATTGCCCTCTACCATCCCTTGAATTACTAGTATGTCCTCCGATAGGGGTGTCTTGTAGCATGCCCAATGTAGGCCAATTGACTGGTCATGATGTCTGCTTACAGCGTCATCTGGCCCCCCGACCTTTCCAAGAATCCGTTCTCTTGTTTTTGTCTCTGTCCCCTCAGGATTCTGTGGTATCACCACAGCTCAAAGGAGTCTTGTTTTCTTCTGATCACACTTCAGTGTCCAGGACACAGAGCCATGTGTAGCTATGTACAGCAAAGGCTGTTGATTTGAGTCACCTGACTTTCAGGGGTGTTGGGACTTACTCTTCTAGATCTTCTCCATGTCTTGGACTACATTTCTAGCAATGACATTTGTCGCTCGACCTCCTGAGTGCAATCTCATTTGGTATTGATGATGGATCCAAGAAACTTGAAACTTTCACCTCTTCAAGTTCATCTCCCTCTTGGATGAATTTCTGGCTACTGCCTGTTCTACTGTCATCTATGACCATAGTCTTGATATTCTTGGTATTCAACAGTAGCCCTTTCTTTTCATGTTGGATGGAAAAAAAAACTCTTTAATCATTTATTATCTGTGTGTGGTATTGTAAAACCATATATTATTTCCAATTTCAATGTGCTTATAGAAGTGATGTTTGACTTCAATTGTAATTTTTTTCATTGTGGTTTATTGTTGATTTTGAAATATATTTTGGAAATATATGACTTTTATCTCTCTAATTACAGCTATTGGAAGACTCTGTGAGAAATGTGATGGTAAATGTGTTATTTGTGACTCTTACGTGCGGCCGAATACGTTGGTCCGGATTTGTGACGAGTGCAACTATGGATCTTACCAGGGACGATGCGTCATTTGTGGAGGGCCAGGTGTATCGGATGCGTATTACTGCAAGGAATGTACAATACAAGAAAAAGATGTGAGTCATACATTCGGGGGTGGGAAAATAGGTCCCTGTATTATTTCAGAATGTTTTTCAAAGCGATACAGGTATATGCATGGTAGCGTGGTGTAGTGTTAGGAGGGAGGTGTAGTGGTAGCGTGGTGTAGTGTTAGGAGTAAGCACTTTCATCGCAGAGTCCCGGGTTCGATCCCTAGCCTGGCTCGTCAAAAAGCTGTTCTGCACTTGTTGATGGTTTCACAGATTCTGGCTTAGTCCGACAGCTGTACTGCAGTTTTTGATTTTGTTGTGATGGGAGAAGCTAGGGAAAAGTGGGTTCATTGGTTCGGTTCGGCACGGCTGTCCTGCAGTGATGACGGACAGGTTGCTACAACCTTTCTCAGCATTTAGGAAAGTGGTTGAACGCTGAGAGTTTCACTCACATCCGTTGGATGGGGACGTAAAATGGCGGTCCCGGGAGCAGGATGGGATTGTAATAGTTACACGCCTGCCTTGTTACTCTCTGAACACTCTTCGAAAAGAGTAGGCGAGCTATCGCCGGTGTTCATCCATGATCACACTTGGCTTCCGGGTTCCTAGATGGGCTTTCAGTACAGCTCCCTGAACCCGTAGATACTAAACTAATTATCACTGGAACATGTTAGCAATGCAGTGCGGTCTGCTTTGTTAGCTAGATGTGGCAGCATAAAACATGTAATAAATTGATGGCCAGACTGAAACCATGCATCTCAAAGAGGCAAGTAATCACAAAACCTTTCTGGTTTTTTTCAAAAGTTGGTTTGCAGTGTCCCCCTCACGTGCTAGCATAGGGCTCAATTTATTTTCAATATTTTCTTTTCAGCTGTTGGATGCCTCGCTTTGCCGCCACCATCATGTCTACAAACTTTTCAAGGGCAACGGTCAGCTGGGAGACCCACACGTACTGGTCGTACCGAGAGGTAGTTTCACCAGGTTGCACGGCTACATTCTCGAAAATAGCTCTGCCACTGCCAACCAACTCAAAATGCCCCAGAAGCTTAGAACAACAGGGATGGTAGAATTTATGTTGAATGAAGCTAAAACAAGTAGAACATCATGAAGATTCTTGACTACAAAAGTTCATGTGGTGGGTCATATGCAAGTACTCTACATGGTGCTAGTAGTCATCAGCCAGTTCCAGCTGCATGCCCAGTTTGTATGTCTGGCGTTTAACCCCTCATTGCCTGTCAGGACAATAGGGGTGTGGCCCCTGGAGAAGCAGCTGGCACATTTGTGTGCAAATAGTTCAGTGCCCCGGCATATACTTGAAGAACATCGCAAGGAGCACAGTGACGAGCCAGGCATGGACGAGTGAAGATGTGTTGCCGATTAGCTCCTTCTGGCCGTCAAAGGGTTAATATTACCTTCCAGTCGCGAACTCAATGCCTCTAATCCATTATCTATCCAGCAAGAAACGCAGATACAGGGCTATAAGTTAACCCTTCATCGCCCGTCGGAACAATAGGGGTATGGGTCCTCTAGAGCCCTGTTATTCAAACTAGGGGTCGCGACTCTTTTTAGGGTCGTCAACATATTTTGGAAGGTCGCAAAAATAAATTGAGGGTCGCAAAAAATGACAGTTGTGGACATGACAAAAAGGCTAGGAAAGTGTCATTTCCGGCGATCTCAGCAGTATCGTTAGCCCAAGTGGTGGCGCTATGCTTAGATAGTGGAGGGTCGCGACAAGTAATATCGCAACCTCGGGGGGTTGTCAGATCAAAAAGTTTGAATAACAGGGCTCCACAGAGCAGCAACTGGCTTTTTTTGTGCACATTCCAGAAGTTACATCATAACAGCTGTCATGGTTCAGCACCCTTGGCACATGTATAAAGAATGTGGCAAGCAGCATAGTGACAAGCCCTGTGTGGACAAATAAGGATTGTTCATGATTAGCTCCTTCTGGCCATCAAGGGTTAATCCTTTAACCTATGGCTGACATTAAGCAGGGGGAATTTGCACGACAATGGCCGAGAGTCCGTCCCTTTTTTTTCGCAGCAGCCCTGGGTCATCACGCCACAGTGCTCCTGCATCCGGATGCTCGAGATTTGAGGCATCTACTGGCACTTTTGAGGTATGCGTGGCCAAGGGAAGAGGTAGGGTCACATGTGACCCAGACATGGTCTAAAATACTGTGGACAGTCGACTGCCAACACATCGTTGCAGGGTGCATGTGTTTCCATGGTTACTATTGACACAAGTAGCTTTAATTGAGCCTTTAACCCACGGCTGTCATTGAGCAGGGGGAATTTGCGTGAAAGTCCGTCCCTTTTGTTTGCAACAGCCCGCCGGCGTCATGCCCCGTACCCCTGTATCCCCATGCTAAAAATTTGCGGCACCCACTGGCAGTTTCGAGGTATGCATGGCCAAGGGAAGAGGTAGGGCCACATAAATAATAATAATAATAATAAGCATTTAGAAACGCTATACACGAAAATACCATAGCGTGTACAAAAACAATACTAATATATATGTGCTTTTAACAGTTTCTTAAAAGTCCCCAATGATTGAGCAGATTTAATAGTGATTGGCAACTTGTTCCAAGTCACGACGGAATGAATATTGAACCGTTTTTCACCCAAAACGGATTTACTGGGTTTTGGCATAGCCAAACGGTTACAGTCTAGTGATGTCTAGTGATTATCCTCTTAATTGTTAAGAGTCTTCATTTTGCTCTGGACTATTCTTTTAATTGTGTATTTCTATATCTAACATAATTATTCTGACCAGTACTGCAAGTTTATAGCACATTTGCTTTTAGACTCCTGATATAATCAATTGGATTTGAAAGGATAGTTGCCAATGCAGTATTTTTTATCTGAAATCTAATCATTGTTTTCCAAAAAATCTATAGATTCCCCAATTTAATTATTCAACTTCACAGGCCCAGTACACCTAATTCTTCATTCTAGTGCCATACATAACATCAATTGAGCTGGTCAGTGTTGCATATTTCTGGCAGAATTCCCACATAGAATAATTTAACAGCCCAGCACACTTAATTCCTCAATAATGAATATGCCATACATATCATCAGTTTAGCTGACAAGTGCTGCATATTTCAAGTAGAATTCTAGAGTGACAGAGACCTACTTTTAAACCAATTATAGGTTTCTTGCTTGGTGTCTCATAGGCTAATTTGCATAATTTGCATATTACTCCTTTCAGGCTTTTGAACAAATTATCTCCAGAACCGCAAGAGCTTAGATGAAGAAAGCTGGTAGAGGGTAGCAGGGCTATGGATCCTCAAACTTATTAGACTTTCAGTGCAATGTATGCTAATTACGTATGCTAATTCATGCAACAAATCTAATAAATCATTATCTGTAAGAGGTATGGTATTGCAACTAGGTGGATGTAGTCAAAATGTGGTGCCAACAAATTTGAAGGTCATCAGGGGTCATTAGAAGTCAAACTACTTAAGGTTGTTGGATTTACTTGAAACTTGGTAGATTTAGTCAACATTCGGTGCCAAATATTTTTGAGGTCATTTGGATGTCATCAGGGGCCATTTGAGGTCATATTGCTGAAGAGTTTGGCCCCCATTCGATCAAGTTTACATGTAGATTGTCACAGCTACAATTATTGTCTGGTTAATGATGTCCTTTTCAAGGCCCATGTCCCAAAAAGGCTATGAAAATGTGGTATATACAGGCCTATAACCCAAAGATTGGATATAATGACGTTTTTTTTTGCAGTCATCTTTTTTGTCTTGCTGAAATAATTTCTGAGGGAGACTTAGTGATCACTATAGTGTGCGTGTGTGTGTTACATGCTAGAAAAAGTTTTCTTTAGCAGTTTGCAAATAAGTTGCTGCTGATTATGACATCATTATCAGGTACATTTGAAGAACAAATTGGAAATGACCAAATCATGGCATTTCGATCACAGAAGCCCTCTGTCGTACAACCAGGCGACACTAGAGGTTCGAGAACCGCCTTGTTTATATTATCGGTTTTGGGCTGAAGATGGTATTATGAACATAGGTAACTTGGGAAAACCAATTATACCAATAATATATAATTACAGTCATAGCTGATAATGATAATGTAGTTTTAGGTCTTGTATCAACGCTGTAGCGTTATCACTCGACCGTACATTTTCACCCCTGGTCGTAGGTAACTTGTCAAACCCACACTAACGTGCACATTCCAGACTGTTTGCTCCCGACGCACTGTACAGTGTGTCACTTTATTTTGTCCCCTGGGGGGCTTCCGTATAGGAGCTGCCACGATACGGCGCAACGCTACATGTATAATAACCCACATGTAACACAAACCCACTTGTAACACAACCCCTACACTTTCATAGTGTCATTGTCCCATGTGTTAATGAACTGATAGATCATATACATTTTAAATTGTTTTTGTTTTGCCTGCAGCCATAGGACTTATATCTGGCACATCAACTGAGGGTGTCGACTTCGACATCACTCCAGCATCAGCAGACTTTAGTAGTACAGATACGGTGACCTTCACCATTACTGCTTTAGAGGATGAAGATTACGAATCTGTGGAATACCTGAGAATAGGGATCATTCAATCTCCAGTAGCGATAGATAGTTCTGTCACTGATTTAGAATTGACCATTTCTGACAATGATTATCGTAAGTATAGTATAGACATATCATTGAGTGAATGAAGCAAGGTCATATCCCTGTCATACTTGGGTGGTGGATTACCTATAGTAAGTAGATTGTCCCTATTGTTTTTGGTTAAGGTCGAATGTCATCTGAGGTCAAGGGAGGTCAAAAAGTGGAAAACTTGTAACCACCGTAACTTTTTTTTTAACAAAGTGACATGGGGAAGGACAAACACATAGCTGCCACACAAAAGTGAGGCAACCCCCATGCACAAGAAGCTAAGAAGGTCAACAGAGGTCGAACAATAAAATTAGGTTTTAGATCTAAAATCAAGGAATCACGAAGCCCTCGGCTCTTGTTCTTATTGAAAACAGTTTTTCAGCTCATATCTATCTGCCTTCCTACCTGTCTGTCTGTCAACAATTGTGATTATGATGAAACTTGGACAGTGATGGAGCATAATGGGTCATCAGTGGTGGTCAGGGATTTGTAATTGAAAGTCGTCTAGGGCAGCCGTCCGCAAACTTTTAGTCTGGCGACCCACCAAAATTTTCGGCAATATACCGTGACCCACTCATCCATAACCTGTCAATACAGTCAAAAACCACCTATAGATGTAGTGTTACCAAGAACAAAATATGATTGCATTCGGAGCATCGGTACAAGTGACATAAAGGTAAAAACAGAAACCGAACATTACTGCTTGGGTTTGTCCTATGGTTGGATATAAACAGAATTTTCGGAACAAATACCACGATATGACAAGACAATGAGACATTGAAAAATGAACAGAAGGCTACTGCGTGCTAAGCATGCAAAAAAAATCATTTGACATGTCTGATATTTGGTTCATAAACAGCACATCAAATGATAGCAGATGTCATGACAAGACAAGAAGGACCAGGCACTACTAAGTGCATTTAACAAATGAATATCATGGATGATCTCCGGGTTTTGAATAAATGGCACATTTGGCGCATGGGAAACCACAGACAAGACGGGGAAAAATACATATAACTGCACGTGGAATTTTCACAATTTTTGGGTTACAATGTCCGATTTTGGGATTATAAACGGCACATTTGACTCAAATTACACCAAATGGCATTGCAGGACAAATTCGATAGTTCGTGCGGAAACCTTTGTTGCTGACGAACTCATAAAATATGGACTAATGAATTTTAGTGCTTCTGACAAGGTTTGGCGATCCACCTGAATTTTTTCGTGACTCATATCTGGGGCACGACCCATATTTTGCAGACCGTTGGTCTAGGGTTCAATTGGGGTCATTTTATGGAAACACTAGACATGTTTTTTCTCCTACAGATTCTATGATACACTGTTGGGAGTTTGTCATAATGGTACTTTGGTAGTGCTTCCTCCAGGGGGTTCAGGTATTTTGGGTCAAAGGTCATCAAATTTTCATCTACTGCTGGATGTTGCTATTCACAAGCAGTTTCTTGCTCGAAGAACACATCAAGGGGCCATTGTTTATGTTTACTCTGGTACAGATATTACATGGTATGAGCTACTGCCCACCATTGGTGCTCTAGTTATCTCATTATGATAAAGGGGTGCGTTTTAGTCCACTGTTAGTATTAGATATTTTCTACATGGTGGTTCAAATGCAAAACATTCACGTGATCAGCTATCGGGCCGTTGCCAATGCAGTGTTTTGGGCGTATTCAACGCTATGCGAACCATTGGTCAGTGCCCAGGTGACATATTGACTACGTGCTCACATTTAGTGGGCATGGCCTAATCTAACAGAACTAACAGATTGATATTTTTGTTGAATGATCACATGACCTAATCACCATAGAGACCTCCCTATATAGAAACGTACTGATATGCACGCCAATCCAAATCTAACACTAACAGTTGACTGCAGCGCATCCAAGAATTTGATCCATTTCATCGCACGGAGCTATGATATTAAACGGAGAGAACAAAGAGAACACTGCTATGGTCGATGTTACTCGATCTGTAGAGACAACAGAGCTCGCAGAATTAACATTTAAAAGTACTTTCGAATAGGACCTAACGATAGATGCTCTTAGTTTGTACTGTCACTCTACGTACTGCAAAGAGAACACTGCTATGGTTGATGTTACTCAATCTGGAGAGACAACAGAGCTCGCAGAATTGACATTTAAAAGTACGTTCAAATCGGACCAGACGATAGATGCTCCTAGTTTGTACTGTCACTCTACATACTACAAAGAGAACACTGCTATGGTCGATGTTACTCAATCTGGAGAGACAACAGAGCTCGCAGAATTGACATTTAAAAGTACATTCAAATCGGACCTGACGATAGATGCTCCTAGTTTGTACTGTCACTCTACGTACTGCAAAGAGAACACTGCTATGGTTGATGTTACTCTATCTAGGAATCATTATGGCAACAAGGCAATGTATGGTCAGTGCGTCGTACACAGCATGACCTTATAGAGAGGGCGCTCTTGGGGGGCATTTTTGTCTCCATGATAGCTTTAACCATGCATACATAGTGTTATATATCATGGGTATACCCTGTGATGGGAAACATTCCCAGACAGGATAAATACAAATTATGTATCAAACTCTGGAGGACCCTGTGATATCTGACCCTGGAGAAAAATAAACCAAACAATTTATCATTTACACTGTTTCATTTTCCTCTCAACAGCACTTGGCGTTTATCCCCAGTCGCTTGTAGGTTATGAGGGTTGTCTCGTGGGTGTGGTAGTAGTGCCCAAGTTAAATGGTTATACTTCAGTGATGATAGGTGAGTAGAATTTGATTTTTGATTCCTTGCCAGAGGCAAAAGGAATATATGTAGTCACGCATGTCTGTGTGTATGTGTGTGCGTGTGTGTGTGTGTCTGTCTGTGTGTGACAACGCTGGTAAACACGATAACCAAACTATGCAAGGACGGATCCTTTCCGTTTTTGGGTGGTGGATTACCCATAGTGAGTACATGAGGTCAATAGGGGTAAAATACTGAAAACCTTGTAAACACCGTAACTTGATAACACAAACTTTGATTAAGCTCATACTTGATATGTATGCCCCTCATAGTAAGTGCATGATCCCCATTGTTTTCGGTAGAGGTCAACGGTCATCTGAGGTCAACACAGGTCGAACACTGTGTAAACATGGTAAACACCATAACTTGACTCCAATTGAACTCATACTTGGTAGCCTATGTGTGTTCAGCATAATCAGTACCTGCTCCCTATTGATTTTAGTAGAGGTCAAGGGTTATCTGAGGTCAACGGAGGTCAAACATTGTAAAAATTACAATCACTATAACTTGGTGGGTGGAACTTCAATTGAGTTCATACTTGGTATGTGTGATCATCATGATTAGTACATGCTCCCTGTTATTGTTAGTCGAGGTCAAAGGTCATCCGAGGTCAACATAGGTCAAACACTGACAACTTTGTCCCCACCATAACTTCATAGGGAAAACTTCAATTGAGTTCATACTTGGTATGTATGTCCCTCATAGTGATTATATGATCCTTATTGTTTTTGTAAGAGGTCAAAGGTTATCTGAGGTAAACAGAGGTCAAACACTGAAATCCTTGTAAACATCATAACTTGATAGGGCAAACTTCAATTAAGCTCATACTTGGTATTTGTGTTCACCATAATCAGTACCTGGTCCCTGTTGTTTTAGTGGAGGTCAAAGGTCATTTGAGGTCGAACACTGAAAATATTATATTTACCATAACTTGATAGGACATATTTCAATTGAGCTCATATATGGATGCATGGTTAGTACTTGGTCCCTATTGTATTTGGTGTAGGTCAAATGTCAACAGAGGTCAAGTACTGTGAAAACCTTGTAACCACCATAACTTGATACACCAAACTTTTAATTGAGTTCATACTTTGTATGTTTGTTCATCATGTAGTTATCACATGGTACCTCTTATTTTCAGCTGAAATCAACATGCAGGAATCAGACACTGACAATCTTATGAGCAACATAACTTGGTAGTGTCAACTTCAGTTGTTGACATTATACTTGTTATGTATTTCATTTCAATTATTCTGGCAAGGAATCACACTGCAGAGTTGCATTTTTCCCGATTTTCCCCATTTTTTCAGAAATAGGCATGTTATTGTTAGTAAAAATGTTTAAATACCTAACAAAGGTAAGTAGGCCTTTTAACATATTTTATAAGGGTCCCTGTTGACAGACTTACATGGTTTCGGAGAGCCCGCGAAAGGCCCGCGATGGTGCGCGGTCGGTATTCGTGAATCTCTATCAACATTTTCAGAGTATTTTGTTCAAAAAGTCGGGCTCACGTTCGAATAGAGTAGACTGCAATTGAACCCATACCTTTGTACTTTGCTGGTTTCCTCCTGAATCTACCATATGTGTTCATCATAGTACCTGATACCTATTGATTTGTTGGAGGTCAAAGATCACATGATGTCAATAGATGTCAACACTGACAACCTTGTAAACACTATAACATGATAAGACGATCCTCAATTGAGCTTATACTTGAATGTGTGCTTATCTTAGTTAATGCATGTTCTCGTTTGTTTTTTGTCAGAGGTTAGAGGTCATCTAAATTCAACAGGTCATACATCGGAAACCTTGTAAAACACCATGACGTCAAAAGCAAACTTCAAAAAATATAAAATCATTGGTAGCCTACT
The DNA here is from genome assembly GCA_027564615.1 of Psolus chitonoides. Taxonomy (NCBI): domain Eukaryota; kingdom Metazoa; phylum Echinodermata; class Holothuroidea; order Dendrochirotida; family Psolidae; genus Psolus; species Psolus chitonoides. The sequence continues at coordinate 14,246 of JAODUJ010328444.1, forward strand.
GTATGTGTTCCTAATAGTTATTACATTGTCCCTATTGTTTTTGGTGGGTGTCAGAGGTCGATCATTTACGGTTATCGGAGGTCAATCACTGAAAATCCTAAAACATCAGCAAACTTTGATTGAACCCATTCATTTTTTTATATGATCATGTGAAATGAATGGTTATCTTCTTTCTTTTTTTAGATCAGTGGTCATCTGAGGTTCACAGAGGTCAAACGGTAAAAACCTCCAATTAGGTTCAAGATCTTCTTCTTATCCTGTCTTCCCAGCAACTCTGTTGCGGAGTGGTGGCAGAATTCACAGGATACAACCTGACCGGGACAGTGGTGTCTACGGCTGTGTTGATGTGTTCATGGCCAGGTGGTCAAATTGACCGTGTGAAAAACGGATACAAAATCAGAAAATATTTCCAAACTTCTTCGTGGTCCATTTGACCACCTGGTCATGAACACATCAACACAGCCGTAGACACCATGTCAAACCGTTATTCAAAACTAAAGGCTACTTTTTTCGTGCTCTTGGCGCGCGGTGAAATTTTCCTCTCGCCTTCATGCTATGATTACGGTCAGCGAATCTTATACCAAGGTAATATCTCTATAGGTGTATAGACCCTACGGGTGGATTACATGTGAGGCTTAATGATGACTAATGAGCGTGGCCCTAATTTCATGGTCTGTTATGCCATTGAATACTTCGTCTCCGACTCTCCGAATCCCCGATAGGTGTCAGGCGCCCCGATGGAGATCCACCTTCCATAATGTACAAATAATTGCTGAATCATCTTGCTGAATATTGAATCAATACCTGCTGGGTGAACCTGAGAAAACAAATTTCATGGAAGAAAATTTACTTCAAATATGTATATATTTTCAAATTTTCATTTTTTTTTCAAATATTCAAAAATATCCAAAGGGAAGGGGGACGCCCCCTTCTCTTACACCCCTTTTCCGGGACGTCGAACACAGACAAAGCTTCCTACGCCTATGTTTGCCCACCCATAAAAGTGCAGCCCCCC
>JAODUJ010329555.1:0-15256 GCA_027564615.1 Psolus chitonoides
TATGGCTGTGAGGGTTGATATAGCATAGATGCTACATGGACATGAGGGTAGTATGGGTGAGGTAGGGGGGGGGGGAATAAATGACTTAACACACAGATTCAGATTCACCCAAAACGCACTTTCTTCCTCTCACTTTTGTCTGTCATATTTGGGCCTCGTTTGGTGATTTAGGCTTGAGTATTCATATTTGAAATACAGCATTCCATTTCTTTGTGATATAAGGGTAGTGGTTGTTGATATTGACAGACTGTTTAATAAGTGTGACATTGAGTATGTACTGCTTTGGTGAAATGAACCATCACTTCTACATTGACTCTATGCTGAACTGTCAGCTTTGTACAACAATATAAATATAACATTTGTATTTCTCCCTGTGAAGTCTACACATCTGTTGTTATTTTAATCCTCAGTGAGGACCCCCCTGTGCCCTGTTCTACCATCAGCTGTATTGGCCTTGTTTCTCTGCTGTATACTGTTAGAGTATGAGAATAGACGGATGGCCAGTAGCCTATCTTTTCCTCCCTAACCCTCATCATGCGGGAGGCGGGATGACTCTGCTCACTCAGAGCGTTCAGCATGATAAGGGATATCTGTCACTGCCTCTAACTTCAGTTGCGAATATCAGTGTCAAGAATTGCTTTATTACTGGATAGCGCCCCTCCGTTACTCCCATTCACGAATACCAACACAGACATTGTTCTAATAACCCTCGTCATGTGGGAGGCGAGATGGCTCGCCAGGGGCCCTCTAAATCAGGAAAGGGGTGGCGGCGGCTCATTGTGAGCGCATTCCAGCAGTTACGTAATGGTTGCACCGGTCTGGCGCCGCCAGACATGCCCGAGCAACTCTGGTTGCAGTGTTGAATCATGCGTAAACTATGTTGCATTCATAGTCCGATAAGATTGGTGGAGCCTATATTAACTGTGCAAGCCTCAGTAAATACAATCAGTGTAAGATTGGTGGATCAATTCACTTTCCTTGTCTTGGTGATTACACTGTAGCCACTTGCCTATGGATGCGGTAGCCTGGCAGTATAAGTACATGTGACTCTTGGTCAGGTTCATCCATGATCACACTTGGCTCCAGGGTTCCTCGATGAGCCATAGTTGGCGTCCTGAACCCATGGATAACTAAACTAAACCTAACCCTTTATCTAGCAATACCAATTAAAAAAAATCAAAAATTGAGATAGCAACCCCATATGCACCTGATATTTGGCATATTTGATAGAGGACAAAATGTCCTTTTTTCAAGCACTTATAAAGGCGGCTGGTATGAAGAAAATTATCTAAAAAAAAAATCAAACTTTTGTTAACATTATCATTTGACCCCAAAATGTGACTTTTGACCTGGGTCGCTTAAAAAAATCCTGGCATCCCAAATTACACCCATTCAGCAATCTGTGGCCTAAGTACCCTCCAATAATATATTATTATTATTCCAACCCCATAGCAATGTTCATTCAGTCTTGGCTTAGTTATTTGCCAAAAATCATGAAAACTACCCCTTTTTTGGGCCAAAAATCCTCAATTTTACCGAGCAGTTTGAAAATTCATAACTCTCGAATTCTGTACCCCACCTCAACAAATTTTATATCATTAGATAGCTAGAGAAATAATTGAGCGTTTTGGTTAGGTTTAACAACATATCTGGCATAAAATCAATAGTTATTAGCAAAAGTTCACATATACTAGCCTAGACTTGACAAAAAGGTAGATTTAAATAGCCTAACACAGTAAGTTAATGGAACAAAAAAGCTTAGGCTCCATGAGCTCCCACAGTAATAAGAGTAATTTTAAAATGAATTTGAAATGTTCATAAAATCCATGGAATATCAAGAAATAACTTGAAATTAAATGTGTAAAACACATTTTACCCCATGTTTTGGCATGAACAGCAAATTTCAGTCAAATTTTCAAGCAAAAACCTGAGATTTTGAGAAAAAAAGTGGCAACACTACTTTAAACACCTAATTTGCATACAAATATTGTGCAAATTAGCATAAAATCACCATTTGTGAAAAGCTTATACTCTAAACTTGCCATATAGCTATACTTGTCATTGGAACTTTTGTTTAGATATATCAATTAGGTAATTACTAAGGAAATTATACGTTACTGTAAAAAGTGCTGGGAGATAAAGGGTTTAAAGGTTGCGAGTTTCAACTTGGTTGTCAGTCGTGTCCTTGAGCAAGATATCTTGATTCTATCTGCATCAGTCGACCCAACTTTATGAATGGGTTTAGAATACCTCCTAACCTAAGTTGTGAGGACTATTGAAACTGATTGTCCTTGTGAGGCCAAGTTCCTTAAGAATTGCAGTGCTCTGTGTTAACCACTTTCAATCTTTTTGGAACAGCCTTTTAGCAACATACACAACTAATCGACATAATTATTATGAGACCCACACAATTGGTTTGTAATTTGATACCGATGCAGGGTCATTGAATTGGCCACAATCACAGTTCTAATTTGAAGAAAATTTGAAAAAGAAATTATTATAGTTATTGATTATGTGTAAAATAAAGACATGATACTGTTTGAGCAAATGCAATTATATCTGTGTGTGGGGTACAATTTATGTAGGGGAAGGGGTTAAGGATAATGTAAATTGACAGGCCAAACATATTGGGAGAGGGTTGTATAACTTGTGGAAGTATAAGGCTGGGATGAGAGAAATAGTGATGGATTGTCCATGGACCCAAGCATCGAATGGTGATGTCTAGTGTTTTCATTTATAAATGCTCTTTGATATGCCTTATCCCACACCCACCTATGACATGTTTACTTTATCATTGTGAACACATACTTCTTTTAGATGGATATATATTTAGTGTAGTAATGTCAGATTATAATGTCAGATATATATCATGTGGACATGATAGATCCTTCTCAACTGTTCATGTAGTGTCTGTCCTTAGGGAAAATGGGTACATGATATTTCTTTATATTTCATTGTGGGCATGATAGATCCTTCTCAACTGTTCATGTGGTGTCTGTCCTTAGGTCCTATCTCCACCCAGGTGTATAAATGGGTACATGATATTTCAGTTGCTTGAATGGGTGATCTTCTGGTTGCTGTCCAGATTCGCTATGATGTTGTTGTTGGTTTTTTGGTGTCGTGGGTCTCGTGAGGATCCCACTTCTCCCTGATCCACCACTAGCCATATTGACCCCATCTCTCCACTGGATACTAGTGGTGATGATAATAGAGAGATGACTTGCTGCATGGGCAAACAGCTTGTCCTTCTTGAAGGTACATACAGGGTTTATTCCAGCATGGGCAATAGCTTGGTATCCTTAAATGTTACATACAGGGTTCGTTTCAGCTACAAAGCCAGTTTTGAAACACAATTCTTCATATGCATATCATTGGAAATTTGCAATGATTACAATTTTGCTTTCGTCAGAGGCCTAATCCAAAAATATCCAAGTATAATTGATTAGAATTTGACGAAAATTTGAAATGGGTTTCAAGGGTGTCTCTCAGTATTTAAACAAAAACTACTGCTGTAATATTGAAATAATAACTTCAGGTGCAGTCGTCTATTAGAGATATCGTGCAACAGGTACTATGTATTTTTTTAGAACGTGAACAAGAATACAGTTTTTGAAGACTACCGCAGACTAAGGCAAAAAACATTAATGTGAAAACTATTTTTGTGCCAACAAAATTGAAATGTTTTCCCGATTTCTGTTCTACACAGTACTTTGGGAGTTAATAAAGATCATTAGACATTATTATATTGGAAGTACTTTTGGAATATGTAGAAAGAACCACAAAACTCGACTGTTTTTCATGAGCAAACCTACCAACCCCTGTTTGTTCCTTTAGTTAAAACAATTCGCCCAGGCACATGTTAGGTACATCCCTAGTTCGATGAGACTGATGGAAGCCTACATCTATATTTCACTGTTATAGTGAACCCTGTTCCACAAGCTCTAATTTGTGGGTTATTCCTGGTCCATACTTCTTTTTCTGATACTTTCACCCGAGCATCCTTATTCTTTCATGTCTGTGGTTGAAAATTTCTTAAGAAGAAATGCTGCATTTCCATCGGACTATTTTATTTTTAAATGATCAAATACAATGTTTGTTTGATTGAAGGGCATTTATTGTCCGTCAAACCATCCTTTGTTTATTTTAAATTGTAAATTTTTATATATGTACAAACAAAACACCATGCTATTAACTATTTTACAAGTATATTCTGTTTTTTTCCTATTCCAGTTTAAACAATATCTTTGTCATAGAAATTCCATTTAATAGCTACTATATTCATGTAATCCTCGGCTGGACCAAGATAATTCCTATTGTAGCCTTATATGATAATGTTAATAAAAGGAGAGAATTTTTGCATCCTATCAGAAATGGTTTCACTCTATTTTTTAACTTCTAGCTTGTGTCTGGAAATAAAAAATAAGCAGAGGTCTGAAGATTAGACTCTTCAAAGCTACTGTGGAATCTGTACTTCTCTACAGATGTGAAGCATGCACCAACATTGACCAACTGGCCACTGGATTAGATAGTACATACATCAGACTTCTGAGGGCAGCATTCAACATTCCGGTTGACGCCACTCATCATGTCTCGAATATCCCTCTATGGAGGCCTCCCCTTTCTAACTGAGCTTAATAACGGATGAAACTCGCAGGACACTTCCATCGATTAGGATGAAGTTGTCTCACAATTCCTGTTCTGGGAACTCGAGGCAACAGAGAGCGGGGACGACCACCCACGTCGTACAGTAACCAACTAAAGGAAGACACTGGGCTACAGAACATCTGGGAGATACAGACAGCTATGAATGATAGAGTAATCTGGAGAGCCTTCATTGGTCGAGAGCACAGGGTTCCTCGATCAAAGTAACCAAGCTTTGTCTATGGAGCTCATGCATATACACCTCAATTATGGGTCGGATTACTCTGCCAAAATGTTCTCCATTGGGGAAAGTCACTGAAATGTTGTTGGTGATTTTCATGATGCAATAGTAGGGTTCAAAGATCATTTGAGGTCAACAGAGGTCAAATAACAACAAAAAACTTGTTCCCTCCACAGTGTCAAGTTGTATTATTTTCATATTTGGTATCTCCATATTTTGTATGCCTTGCTGAAGGCGAAAGGAATCTATGCTGGCGTGCATATGTGTATGTGTGTACGGATGTGTGTGTGTGTGTCTGTTACGCCCTTTGTAAACACCATGACTGGAGAATGCAAATGTCTACAGAGTTCATACATGGCATGTAGATTGCCCATATGGAGTACAAGAACCTTATTGTTTTTGGTACTTTTGCAAGGTAATTCGAGGTCAAACCTTGTAAACGCGATAACTGGAGAATGCAAATGTCTACAGTGTTCATACTTGACATGTAGCTTGCCCATATGGAGTACAATAACCCATTGTTTTAGGTACTGTTTCAAGGTCATTGAGGTCAACAGAGGTAGAACACTGAAAACCTCATAACTGGAGAATGCAAATATCTACAAAGTTCACACTTGGCATGTGGGTTGCTAGTATGGAGTACAAGAACCCTGTTGTGTTAGGTACTGTTTCAAGGTCATTTGCTGTCGACAGACTGAGGTCCAACACTAAAAACTTTGTAAATGTGATAACTGGAGAATGTAAATGTCTACAGAGTTCATACTTGACATGTGGGTTGTCAGTATGGAGTACAAGAACCCTATTGTTTTTGTGGCTGTTTCAAGGTCAACAAAGGTCAAACACTGAAAACCTTGTAAAAAAATGACTGGACAATGCAAATGTCTACAGAGTTCATACTTGGCATGTAGGTTGCCCATATGGAGTACAAGTACCCTATTGTTTTTCTGGTACTGTTTCAAGGTCAACAGAGGTCAAACACTGAAAACCTTGTAAAAACATAACTGGAGAATCCAAATGTCCACAGAGTTCATACTTGGCATGTGGGTTGCCAATATAGAGTAGGAGAATCTTATTGTTTTCGGTACTGTTTCAAGGTTATTGGATGTCAACAGCGGTCAAACACTGAAAACCATGTAAACATGATAACTGGAGAATGCAAATGTGTACAGAGATCACGATTTGCATGTGGGTTGCCAATATGGAGTATAAGAACCCTGTTGTTTTCGGTACTGGTTCAAGGTCATTGGAGGTCAACAGAGGTCAAACACTGGAAACCTTGTAAATGTGATAACTGGAGAATGCAAATGTCTAGAGGAATCATCTTGGCATGTAGGTTGCTCATACTACAAGGTTGATCATATGTAGTATAAGAACCCTATCATTTTTGGTACTGTTTCAAGGTCATTTGGGGTCAACAGTGGTCAAACACTAAGAACCTTGTAAACATGTTAACTTGATAAGACAAAACCCTGCAAAGCTTGTGGTGTGTAGGTGTCCCTTAGTAAGCAGAATAAACCTAATGATTTTGGGATGGATCCAAGGTCATTTAGGGTCAACGGTGGTCATATCCTGAAAATCTTGTGAACAAATTCCTATTTGGTTTGCAGCTCACCCTCAGTGAGAACAAGAAGGTCATTTAAGGTCAAACCCTAAAAAAATGGTGAACCTGTCAACTTGGTAAGGCAGACTTATGAGAAGTTAATATTTGGTATGTAGGTAACTCTCATTGAGTACAAAAAGCCTATTTATTTAGGTGGAGATCCAAGGTAATTTGGGGTCGACAGGGGTCACATCCAGACAATCTTGTAAACATGGTAACTTGACAAGACAAACTCCCAAGAAGTTCCTATTTGGTTTGCAGCTCACCCTTAGTGAGAACAAGAAGGTAATTTAAGGTCGAACCCTAAAAAATGGTGAACCTGGCAACTTGGTAAGACAGACTTATGATAGGTATGGTAGGGAAGATGTCAAGTGTCATACACTGTAAATGCTGTAACGGTATTATCTCAGAGGTAGCAAAGTGGATTAAAGTCATTCACAGTACATGAATTAGGCCTAGTTATGGTTATTAAATAATCTCTGTTAATTTCAAATATTTCAAAGCTCATCTGAGGTCAACAGGGGTCAGATACTACCTTGTAATGTGGCTAACTCAATAGCGTCAAGATTAATTAGATAATTCCCTGTTGGTTTGGAGAGGGGTTCACAGATCATTTGAGGTCAAATACTGAAAACCTTGTAATGAGATAACTCCACAGTGTGAATGTTACATTATTTTCGTATTTGGAATTTTCCATAAAGCTAAACACAATTGGGGTCAGATTACTCTCCCAAAATGTTTTTGTAAATGCTATTACTGTATTATCCCAGAGCTAACAAAGTAGATCAATGTCATTCTTGGTTCATAAATTAGCTATGGTTAGTAAATAATCTGTTGATTTCTAAATCAATCTATATCAAAGTTAATCCGAGGTCAACAGGGTTCAAATAATAAAACCTTGTAACTTGGCTAACTCAACAGTGTCAAGATTATTAAATGATTCCCTGTTGGTTTGGAAAGGGTTCGAAGATAAATTGAGGTCAACAGAGCTAACTCAACACTGTCAAGAAACTCATTCATATTTGATATTTTCTATGAAGATTCCTTCCAGAGTATATATTTCATGTTTAAAAAAAAAGGTCATGGGTTATTTGAGATCAACACTGAACCTTAAAAACTGCATTATCTCCACATTGAAAAGTAATTTAATAAAGATAAGATTGATTTCATAGAGAGGACATGTTGTTCCTGATTAGTAGATGACCGCTATATATATGGAAGGGGTCACATTGAATGTAATGTCAACATAGGTCAAACACTGAATGTAACTACAAACAGCACCGGTGCTATGGGCTGGGACTGAGCTGATCCGGGAGCCCCCAACCCATGGGTGGGGGAGGGAGCTGCAGAGCATAACAAACATATATTTTGATATTTTGGCCAAAAAAAGCATTTATTTTGACGCCTATATTCATGATTGAAATAAGTCTCCTAAAATCATCGTAAATGGCCTTTGGAATGCCCAAAACCTCTGAGCTCCAGGGGGCATCGACCCCTGAACATCTCCAGGCAGTGTAAGATTTAGGCATAAGCTAAACAAGCTACAGCTACAGCAAAACAAATCCGCGCATTATATTCCCGGGCAGGCTCGCCGAGAGGGAGGGGGAGGGGGAATATGGTACAAATGGTCCGGAGCCCGGGTCAATTTGGGCGCTCGGAAAATGTTATCATGGAATAATGAATGTTTGTCCTCTGGTCTTGTTAGGCAGTGTCGTTTGTGGCCAATGTGCTGTTCAGAAAAGAACAATCGATCATTTTTTGTACGTATGTGTCGTCACATATGCCGAATGTGCCGTTTATATTATGACCTAAAGATCAGACATGATGACCAAAAATGAAGATCGGACACGACAAGCCAAAATAGCCTGGTATTTGTTATGTCGGTTCTATCATGTGGTATATGTTGGGCCTAATGCGACGTTTATAAAACAAAGATCGCACATGAAACCACCAAAAATTCACGATGCGCGCGCAATTTTTATTTGTCTTGTCATGTGCTGAATTTGTCGTTTATATTAGGCTATACCCAACGATAACCCAAAGAGTTTGCACGCTTCGCGCGCAACGGTGTTCATCTTTCTTTGTCTTCTCATGTTTCACTTGTGCTGAATGTGTTGCTTATATTTTCACCCAACGGTTCTTGATCTTGATCTCGATCGATATCCACACTAATCGCCCGAAGGGCTGTTGACGTGTGGTCCTTCTTTGTCCGGATTAGATGTAATTTTCCAGGAGCTGCTTGATTTAAGCTCTGGTGGAAGTTCATTCCACAAGGGGATGGTGCATGGATAAAGCGAATACCTATAACGGTCTTTCGAGCTTGTGGAATTTTATAGTTCAAATCATGAGATGTACGCGTCGTTGGCATGATGCGGTTAGTTGAGAGATGAAGGTGTAATGCCATGAGTTTCTTTATATAGGGCGATAGGTCGAGCTTTGGTTCTACGTATATATTTCTAATTTATCCCATTTGAGATCTTCTAACATGTTGTTGACACGACTGGTACGTCTGTAGTCATTTCTAACAAATCTTGCTGTTGACTGTGCTCGTTGGACTTTTTCAATACAATCCTTTTGTGTAGTATACTGTGGGTCCATAATGCACAAGTCTACTTGACGACGGTCGTCTAAAATTACTGCTATGTCATTTACTAGGCCAACCAGTTGAGTTTCACATGATGTACCACGTCTGAAGCCATGCTGTTTTCCACTAACTGTGGAATAGTTATCAAAATGAGTCAGGATGTTGCCAAAAATAATATGCTCAAGTTGTTTGCAGACGATACTAGTGAGAGAGACTGGACGGTAATTCAAAGGTTTGGAACGATCTCCTTTCTTGAATGCAGGTGACACATTTGCTGTACGACAATTCTGTGGGATAGTACCAGTATAAAGATAAACTTCTGGAAAATCTCTTTGCTGGGATGTCGTCTGGGCCACTTGCTTTATGAACTTTAAGTCATTTCAGAAGTTCCTCAATATCAGGGGTAATTATAATAATATCGGGCATCTTAGCGATTGGTGTACTATTTAGTGTTGGTAGATTTTGTAGGTTTAATCTTGTGAAAACTGAGCAGAACGATTGAGAATGTCAACCTAAAAAAATGTTCGCGCTTCGCGCGCAGTAGTGTCTGCTGTATGTAGTGCTATATGGCGTTAGTTGTGGTGGGTCACTGTGCCGCTTAACCCAAATCGAATACGATAACCGAAAAATGTTATTGTCATCTAGTGTCACTTGTGCTGAATGTGCCGTGTGTATTATATTATAACAAAAAGATCGTACGGTACTCCCTCTCTGATTCTACAATGTCTGAGGGATGGTAGTGTCATGTGGGCATATGACATACTATAAGCTCTCCTTCGTCATTCGACACCCCGCCCGAGGGGCCCGTATCTATATGTTGTACCCTGGCCCGGATCGATTCTTGGCGGCGCTGTTCCCGGGGAGGCCCGAACCCCACCTTCCCCCGCTGTAGACGCATCTTCAGTGCTCTTATATGAGGGTTTCGCACTCACGAATGACCCCATCTTGCTCCAAACCCCCATATCCGCTCCTGACTATAACCCACCAAAAAAAAACGCGCTTCGCGCGTAAATTCGGGTGTTTTGGGGGAACATATTTGGTTGTGCCACTCGGACAATTGTGCCGTTTGTATTCAAAAGAACATATATTACAACTCAAACATATTCGCGCTACGCGCGGGTAGTGCCTGTCTTGATCACTCGCTTGCGCTGAATGTGGCCATTTGAAATCCGAAGATCATACACTGAAGAAAATTCTCGTGCGCTTCGCCAAGTTGTCCCTCGTCGTAGTCTTCACTTAAACTTGTCTTGTCATAGGCTATTATCTGGGATCGTTTGAATAATTAAATGGCATATGTTTTCAAGTTTTTTAGATCTTTTTGTGTAATTTTGTAATAAGGGGCCTATAAGCTTTATATAGCTAAGGGCTTCACCAAGTATAAATCCGTCCCTGCCTCCAGGTGGCTTTTGACGGCCCCTGGACCCCTGCCCTTTGGGCCATGGGCCTCCTGGCCGAACGCTACGCCACTGAACCAGCACCAAGATGGAATCTCATTTGGTTTATAACTTGCTAAGATCAAGTCGATGATCCCTATTGATTTTGAAAGTAAAAGTTCATTTGGGGTCAATAGATCAAACACTGAAATTGTAGGTACCAAAGTAGCAATGCTGTGGGGACTGCTTGACTGGGTGGTGTATTTTGTCTGGGAGAAAAAGTGAAAAACCTAGACAATACAATGGGGGATACCTGGTATGACCACCTGACCTCTTTAGTTCAACACTTGCTTCCAGGGGTAGGCCAACTACATGCCCTGCATTTGTCCCTTGAAACCCATTAACATTCCAGGACAGGTAAAAAAAGTCAGCTTGTATCATGGCTATCTAAACATCCAGTTGTAGGCTACTAATATGTGACTGTAACATGTCACGGAAGGTTTAGAAAAAATACTTTGGGATAATTACTCTCAAAGTCGGTGTATCAGGTTGCCAGGAAGGAAAATCACATGGGGTTTGCCCGTCCTACAGACCTAAATGTTTTGTTAATACCTAATAGGTAATACATATATCAAGTTCTAGAACTCCAATCTTGATAGTTTGCAACTGTTATGGGAAGTGCAAAGAGCCATGTGACTGTAGGATATAAGTTCTAGTTTGGGATTTATCGTCAGTGGAAAAACAGTGTTTTAGCTACTCAAATAAATCGGTGATAAACCAGCTTCAAAATGGGGTCTAATGCATTCAGAAGATTGTACTAGAAAATGAAAGAAGAAAATTGTTATTCGTGGGACGGAAACAGGAAGAAATGTCATTAACAGTAAGAACTAGTGCACACATGCATCATCGTTGCCACCCAATGTTGACTACATCTACCAAGTTTCATGTAAATTCATAATTGACCTCAAATTACCCCTGATGACCTCCAAATGAGCTTCATTTTGTTACTAACTATGATGAACACACATACCAAGTATGAGCTCAACTGAAGTTTCCCTATCAAGTTATGCCGTTTAAACCACAATTTCACCTCAAATGACCCCTGATGACCCCCGAATGGTCACCAACATGTTGCCACCCAATGTTGACTACATCTACCAAGTTTCATGTAAATCCATAACTTCACCTTCAAATGACCCTTGATGACCTCCAAATGACCTTCAAAATTGTCAACATAGAATGCTGACTACATCTACCAAGCTTCATGTACATTCATAATTTGACCTCAACTGACCCATAATGACCTCCATTTGACCTTCAAATTGTTTATGAACTATGATGAACACAGATACCAAGTATGAGCTCAATGGAAGTTTCCCCCATCGAGTTAGGATGCTTAGGCCATAATATGACCTCAAATGACCCCGATGACCTCCAAATGACCACCACAATTTTTGCCACCCAATGTTGACTATATCCACCACGTTCCATGTAAATCCAACAAGCTTTGGAAATTTCACCTCAATGACCCCTGATGACCTCCAAATGACCTTCATTTTTTCCGGCACCAAATGGTGATTATATCTGCCAAGATTGGATACAATCCTACTCACGGTTACAAAGTTATTCCAAATCGAAGATTTTGACCTCAACTGACCCCTGATGACCTTCAAATGAAATTCACAATTTTTGGCACCACATAGTGATTACATCTACCAAGTTTGGATACAATCCAACTTACGGTCACAGGGTTATTTTAAATCAAAGATTTTGGCCTCAAATGACCCCTGATGACCTTCAATGACCTTCATAATTTTTTGCTCTGCCAAGTGTGGATACAATCCAACTTAAGGTTACAAAGTTATTCCAAATCAAAGACTTTTTATCAGTTGACCTCATAACCTAATTAACATTCATTACGTCCGCACCAAAAACAATAATGCACACCTTCGCACCATTGTGGCTCTGTACACCAAATATGACATTCATGATTCATCCATCAGTCCCATATGAGATATCGCGCACCAAAGGTGTGAGCGTCAGATACGATTTTGACCTCAATGACCCCTGATGACCTCCAAATGACCTTCATTTTTTCGGCAACAAATGTTGATTACATCTACCAAGTTTGGTTATAATCCAACCTACGGTCACAAAGTTATTCCAAATAAAAGATTCTTACATTTGACCCCATAACCTAATTAACATTCATTAGGTCGGCCCCAAAAACAATAGGGCACACCTTCTCACCATGATACTTCTGTACACCAAGTATGACAATTATCCATCAGTCTGTTATTGAGTTATAGCATACCTAAGGTGAGATCGTCACACACACACATCAGGCCGACTGCACAGGTTCCTTTGCTTACAGCAAGGAACCAAAAAGGAACGGGCTTAACTCTATAACCCATGGCTGTCGTTGGGCAGGGGGAATTTGCGCAACAATGGCCGAGGAGGCGCTAAAGACAGCCCCTATTGTTCGCGACATTCCGGTAGCATCAAGCCACAGCGCCCCTGCATCTCACTGCTCGATGCATCCCCTCGCTACTCGTAGTTTCGAGCGTGTCATGGCAAGGGGAGGAGCTGGGGTAACATACAACCCAGACATGGTCTATAGGGGTATAAGAGCCATGCTCAAGCTGTGTTTCAGCCATTGTCCTGTCGAGTCCCCCATTAACCAATTATTGTTTTCTATAATCCAAGTTATCAACTCAAATTGATGACTTAGCCAAGATTATGGCTTGTAATTTTATACTGACCTTTTGACCTCGTGCTAGAAGTACTTGACCTCAGACTCCTATTCGACCCCTGGGATGATGAGGTCAGGTTTAACCTGGGACTGGTTGAGAGGTCATCCAGTCTCAGTGCGCTGAGGTTTCTACCGAGTTTCTGGGAGGGAGTTCCAACCAGGGAGTCATCGGATGAGATGTCGCCTTGGGGCTCCTCAGTCAGGGAGTCTACGAGTACCTCGGATACTGCTCGATTCCTCTTAGGGGTTCGCAGGTCTGACAGCTGTAGGCAGAAAGATGGGTAAAAGAGACATTCCATGTACAATTCTACACATTCGCTATGAGAAGAGGGATAAATAAACGAGAGCACCAATGGTGCAGTAGCTCAGACTGGAAATTACGTTCACCACCACCCCCCCCCCCCCTACTTGCCCCAACAACAATCCAAATTTGCTCATCTGAACGAACAGTATGTTCTTGATGAAACTCTGCATCACATCAGCATGTTGCAGTTTACAATTAGCTCCTCCCACCAAACACAATTTTGTTCATCTAACCACTGACACCTGAGATTTGTGGTATTCAAACATCAGCCTACCACCCTTCCCCTTCCCACACACAATTTTTCACACATTAATTCTGACTCAACTAAAACACAATAGGACATGTACATATACAAGTTTGCTTTTTAATTTATACTTGACCATACACATGAGATCCATACATCTATCTCCATGCAAACCTTTGCTCATACATAAATTTTCCTCAGGTCATCAACATCATCATCCAGATTTGAGTTTGAGATAAATCAACAGGGAAGATGAATTTGAACCAAACTCCTACACTGACACAATTTTTCGTATCTCGCTATTAACATAAACATTTCTCCTCATATTAGAATGCATTGAAGTGATAGTGGTACTCACCCCCCCCCCCCCCCCAGTGGCATGTGTAATTTACAAAATGTCAGGTGGCGGGGCCAAGTGCTCAATTCCCTGACTGGTGTCGAGAGGAAAACAAATAGGAATAAAGGTCTAATAGGACAAATAGTCTATACCAGACATTCATGCACACTATTATGTACAGTATAGCCTACATGGATCAGTGTGTGCACGGTGTTGACACTAACGGTCATGCCATCAATTTTGTGTGCAATGTATATATACAGCATGCATACAGCAGCTTTATCCACCAAAATATCAAAATACTTGTGGGCATATAGCCCGACACTAAAATATCTCCTTCAAAACAATGTCGTCACACCCGGCGGTAAGCCCAAATATCCATAATAGAATGCTCCCAGAAAAGGTCCAGCATTGCATACCATGGCAACGAGCCACAGGGAGAGAAGGGGAGGGGATGGGGGGTGTTAGGCAGGATTTGGAGATAATGGGAGTGCAAATCTCCAAAGTGGCTGTGCAACCTTTCAGTGTCCGAGCGCCCATCATTTTTCACACTAGAACTGGGAGCTAACATGGGGAGTGAGCCAAACATTTTGGGGTTTCAATGATTCTTTCTCATTAATTAACACTTTACTTTTTCTGACCATTCTAAGAACAATCATTCCATTTTTCCCTTTCAAGTTCTTTGTATATTTTTCTGGTGCAAAGAAAATGTTGGTAGCCAACCCCCACCCCTACAACTGGTTCAACCTGCAATGTTCGAAAGGCCTTCAAGTGTTAAATCAACTTTTAATGCCGATGTGATGAGTGTCAGGGTATTTACTGTCAACCACTACCATGTGAAGAAAGAACTTGGCTACATATAAGCTATAGATTACAGCTCCCACCTGAGCGGAAATTCCAAGAATTGTGCGAACCTTTCAAGAAAGAAGTATCAGTCTAACCATGATAATGTATCATGATACATGAAACATACATATCAATGTTGAGTTTTTGAAAGGGAACAAGCCTATATTCTTCCTTGTCACTCTGTCACACCGAGTTAGCTTGACAATTTTAGGTCACATGACTGTCAGTGTTGCCATTACTTATTGGTTGTAATAAATGTAATGTAATAGGCCCAGTGTGTGGAATGAGTGGTGGTAAATCTGACTATGAGAATTAATTTAGAGTGAGCACACTG